>JAQFZC010001790.1:0-26896 GCA_034695205.1 Dicyrtoma fusca | reverse complement strand
CTTAAGTCAAAAAATGGGAGTTTAAACCTAATATTTGGCTTATCTTCAGTTTAAACTTTTTATTGAATCCAGGCCCTGATCATGATCACTAAACGTATTATAATTAGGTAAGCCTACAATCTATCTACAATCTGTTTTGTTTCTTAGAATCCTTTACCCTGTCACCTGTGAGACTTTTTTGTCATAATAATATAGCTATTACATATTACGCACGTCTTGCATTGCGTGTAGTAGTAGCCCCTAGCACCATCAACAAAAATTATTCCGTTTCAGAACAGACGATGGAAGGAAACTCGAAACGCAGCAGGCAGATACTGGTGAGACTGATGACTAAACTAAACCTAGGTTATGCATATGGTCACTGGTGACTGGTAGAATACTTAACACATAATAACTCATCAGGGTTTAGATATGTCAAAAGGTCAACTAAATTCATACTAGCCACAAACCGTCAACCGTTGACCCTCGTGGGCACAACCTACCTTAAATGTTGAAATTGCAGACCTGCACCACTACTGCACTGTCAACTGTAGACTCTTGACTGTAGATGGTTTCAAATTTTTGACTGTCAATAATAACAAAAGCAATACTAGCCTTTGTTTACAATTTCCCGTTAAGCATAAATACAAAATAACGTCAAACAGCTTGAACTTCAACTAATTTCGGATTCGGAAGTTAATTTGCTAACTAGGCTCCTAGGGGTTCCTCATCCTCACCTACCATTCAGCCCCAGACACCAGAGAACATCTAGATAGTACTGTAAATAAACTATTGACTGTAGCAGAAACAAATGACAGACAGAAACTTGAAGAACAAAATACAATATTTTGTTTCGTATTTGTATAGTTTATAATCCCGGTAATGTTAGATGTTGGAATTTGACAGCAGGCAAGGCACTGGCACTATGTGAATGTGATTAATTAATTAGTGATTAACAAAGTAATCAACTCGAACTGGAGTTTTTTTTGGTAAGAGTTTGTGTTTCGTGTTTAGCACTTGGCACACACTTCGTGTTCGTTCTTCGATGCAATAAACGAGACTGACTGAAATTGGCTAAAGGCAAAAAAAAATAGACTGCAAAAATAAATATATTGGCTTGATTGTGTGTATTTTCAAATTTCGCGGCACTCGCGGGTCTTCCCAGTGCCTCTTCGTTCTCAATGATTGCTTTTGAAACATTTAATTGATTATTTTTAATTATTATTACTAATTAGTGAAGTGAAGCAACGTCTCTAATGACTTTTTTTTATTATTTATTTATTGTATGCTATATATATCATAATTGTAATCTGACAATAATTATTACAAGAGCATATGCCTTGATGAAGAAAACCAGATCAGTTGTACGAGGAAGCCTTACAATTACAATATATATGTATACGCCCTTTATGTATCACCGAAAGAAAAAAACCATTCGAAATTAACTTAAAGGAGCTCATAGAACAGTACTTAATTTTGGTTTAATTTACTTAGTTTTAAATATAGATAATTTTACACATTTCCTACTTTATTACATTCTTTTTTTCTGCAATAATTTAAGTCCACCATTCCCCAAATGGAACATCACGTATAGTTTGTTGCTGGCAAGAACCAACGCGTTTTTTTTATAGTGAAACATTACACTAAGTAAGAGATAAAATTGAACTTGCTTAAAGAACTACAGACTTCCGAAAACGGGAAATGTCTTGCTAGAAACAAAAATGGTATCTAATAAAATTGTAAGTACAGGTATATATATAAGCTAAGGAAGAAAATCTTTAAAGTCATATCGTAATGTAATCGTAAAACTATTTCTGTATGGATATTTGAATGTATGTATAAATAACAAAAAAATGATTTCAAGTACGACAGTATTTGACAGTATAATAGAATAACAAAAGTTACGAATTAAAGTAGGTAGTAGGTAGCTAGCAATATTAACAGTAGTAGTGTGACCGTAGCTGGCATCTACTATCTGGCAAATTTACAGAATGAGTATAGGAAGACTAATTCTGTAATTTTACTGTTTGTGGTACCATATCAAAGGAGGAGTATATATCCTTTGCTGTTTGTAAAAGTTCACAAATTGTCTTTGAAACTTGCAAAGGGGTAGGCAACGAGGGAATAATTTTATTGCATTCGTTACTTACATAGTTATATGGATGCAAAAATAAGTCCATAATGGTTTACAGATACAGTTGTACAAGGTAAGTTTAAATCATTTTGTGAACTTAAATTATTAGTAGACTCTTTTATGTTTAATGGCCAAACTAGATTTTTTCTGTAAAGAAAGGATGCGATAAAGCCTGAGAAGCTGTTGCACGTTTCGATGGGTCCAGCATGAAGATGCGATCCAACAGATCTTTTAGCTGTGTAACTTTCTTCAACTGATCTGGAGGCAAATCTTGATTCCCGATCAATTCCTTCAGCAAATCTCTAGAAGGATTAATTGTACTCATTGTCACCACTTTCTCCTGCAAAAATCCACATTATGTAAATCATTAGTTCTTGAAGGTACATACATAATTTGGCATATGGTTAGACAACGAAATCAACTCTTTAACTTGGAAAATCAACAGCTTAAGTTTCTTACCCTTTCCGTTACTTTATCCACTTCATGATATTGAAAGTTGCAGTTAGAATCAAAATGTTTGTCCCTAAACACTGCTTTTCGTATAAGTTTATTCGGAATTTTCCCTTTCAAGTCCATAAAATACTTTAACATCTGAAACAATTTAAATCCAAAAAATAAAATTTGTAAACATTGCAATCAAAGTTCAAAGACCACTGCACCCAATAAATAATAGAAAGTTCACCTGGTTATTCGTACTTCCAGCGAACAGAATTTTTCCAGTATACACTTCGTAGATTGTACAGCCCACTGACCACATGTCGATCCCGAAATCATACGGTAATCCCAGTACTATGAAATAAAAATAAACAACGAGATTTGATTTAGAGTAAAGATAAATCTATAATGCTTGAGTTGAATTTTTATGGATTCTGATTTATAACCAAAAAAACTTACTAATCTCCGGCGCTCGATAGAATCGACTGACTAAGTAAGGTGTAATATCATTATCAGCAACATGTGACGCAGAGCCAAAGTCACATAACTTGAGCAAAACCTTGCTATCATCAACCTGAGAAAAAATACATACGAATATTAACATCGGATCAAACATATAATTGACTGAGTCAGTGACGACCCTTGTTACTAATATGTAGCCTGGTCAAAAAATAAGAAGTCCAGTTCCCGCCTAAAATAACAAGACAAAACAGTGGAAACTTGAGTAAATCACAAAGTCACTATTTTAGTATTTAAATGCATAGAATGAAAGACGCAAAACCACACATAATATTGTAAACTATACAGCTATACTGTTAACAAATGGTAAAGAAGTAGTTAACTCAATTCATTACTTTAATGCTTTTCATTAATGAGTTGAAGTGGTCGATCATTAATTTTATAAACATAAACCTCAGGGACTGGGCACTTGAGAATCGTTCGGTTCACAATATGCCACATAAAATGAGCTGTGAAATCCATAATTTTTATACACCTGTACAGCCTGCCTTTGCTTTGTTTCTTGTACAACATGACCGTCGAAAATGCAGAGAGTTTTCACAGACAGAAGTCAGAGTATATTGTAAAGATTATATAGTATTATAATTTAAAACAATGAAGGAACTGATAAAATGATTCACAATTCAAATACATTTGTCAGAAATAAGAATACATTAATAAAATGAATTGAAATACTCAGAAATCTTACCAGAATATTATCAGGTTTGATATCCGCATGAAGAACGTTGGCTTTCTTTAGGAGTTTGAGAGCAAAGAAGAGTTGCTGAGCATAGGACCGAACAGCCTTGACATGAAGACCCACATCCTTTCCATACTTTTTCAACACTTCTCTCAGATTCATGGAGAGTGGTTCAAAAACCATGCATAAGTGCTGCTTGTGCAAAAAATGTCGTTTGAGACGGACACAATGGTACCGGTCATCAGGATCTGCATCATTCAATCGCTTCAAAATCTCTAATTCTTTTTGACCAGATTTATGCATAATTTCATTGTTTCGTATTATTTTAACCGCTACATCTTCACTGTCACGAGCTGCATCTCGTGCCCGAACCACGTTAGAGAATACTCCTTGCCCGGTGTAACCATAGACTGTGTAACGGGTATCCAGCATTTCTCCAATCCTTACCCTGTAATATCCCTCTGCATCATCCCAATTATCTGTCAAATTTGGATTCTCATCTCCGCCAATTATTCTCCCTTCTACACCTTCAGATGGGCTCTACACAAAGCAAACGACACCCGTTCATTACAAAAGTAAATTCCCATCTTTAAAAAGTTGTAAAAACAGCGAACATACTACATAATGATCAACTTACATCAAAGTGTTCGGAGAACATATCCTGTTCGGCAAAGATATCGTGGGCAGATTTCGACTCGTTCTTACTTTTACTGGACTTCTTCTCGGGAGAGATGAACGTGTCAGTAGGCTCAGGAGAATCTCGGGCACTGCTCCCATCTTTTCGATCCCCAGTTCCATTGGGTTCAGACTTTCTCGGGCCATCCGAACAACTATTTGGAGGAGATTGTAACAAGTTAGAATGAAAAGATTGAGTTATTTTACTATCACTTTCGAGCGTGTTCTCACTCTGCGTGGACAATGTTTCATCCTGGACTGCAACACCAAACGGACCACCAAGACGGCCAGACTCGAAACCCGAACCAATGGATGCATTAGAATCTTCTCCCACTGCTCCTAAGCGCTACAAATTTCACAAGAGACACACTTTATGAGCAACCGTGCATTATCAACCCATCAAATTCACCATTCCTCAAGTCCCCTCTTTTGATTCGATTGAGCCACGTCAAACTGACAATTTTTTAATCAACTCATTACAACGAAGCATTAGAAATACAAGTGGCATGCTAAAAACAATAAAGACTACATTTACATTAAAATATATTGCATTAAATATTTTAGATTTTGCTAGATTTCAGCAAAGGGCGAACTCGAAACGACAAAGGACTAGCCACAGAACTACATGAAAGATAAAAATAAAACCGTAACAACAACTGAAACACTGAAAAAAAATCATATTAGTTTTGATAAATACCCTTATAAGTTCCTCCCGTTCTTTCCTTCGCTTCTGAATGATTGCCTCTTCGTCTTCTTCTTCATCGTCCATCTTGATATCAAAATCCCTAAAAAAACGTTTTAGCCATACAAGTTAATGCACTTTTCAGCACGATACACGCTTGATATTTACAACCAAATACAGATACAAATAAATTAGTATGAAACTCTAATTACGCTGGGCGGATTGATTTTCAGAACATCTGTTCACACGACTTTTAATCACTAGTCAGGACTTTTAAAGCTAAATTACATCTTTACAATTTCAGGAGTTTAATGCATTTAATAGTCAATACTGTAAATACAAATAATCAAAGTGGAGCTCTGTTTACAATCACAAGTAATTATTTAAGAAATCTAAAGGTACATTTGACTTACATTTCAGGATCGGAATCAGAATCCTTTTTGTGGCGATTGGATTTCGAAGTTTCTTTTCCTCGTCGACCAAGTCGATCCCTATCTTCCCGGTCCCGATCCCCACGATTACGATCCCGATCACGATCTCGCTCACGGTCTCTGTCACGATCGCGATCGCGATCTGATGGTCTCCCGAATCTTCTATCTCTATCCCTGTTAGAAATACTAGAATCTTTATTTCTTTGATCACCACCGCGTCGAAGTGAATCCCTATCTCTTTCTCGGTCCCTGTCTCTATTTCTATCTCGAAAAGACTTGTCATTGCTGCTTTCAGTTTTATAGTCCCTATCCTTACCACTACTACGACTATCACTAAGCTTATTGGTAGCGTCTTTGGTGGAACGATTTCTGTCCCCAAAATTTCCATGATCACGATCGCGATCCATTCTGTCTTTCTCCTTGTCTCTCTGGTTGGCCTCCAAATTGCTCCGCTCCAAAGCAAGTCGATTTCTCGCTGAACCTTCCCTGTCTCGTGATGTACTTCTACTCCGTCGATTAGTCGGACGTGCATGACTTTGACTGTCGCGATCGGCTCTTGGACGATTTTGATTTTTTTCATTGGACTCATCAACTTTGCTTCTAGTAATAGATCTGCTAGAGCCATCATCATTCTTAAGCTTCTTCCGAGGGGACTCATGTTCTTGTTGACCACGATTGTTATTCTCATAGACTTCCTTCCGGCTGGGCTTGAGGGATCTTTTTTCTTTATCTGTACTTTCCTCGTAGTCCTTGGAATCTTTTCTAGACTTACTTTCGGAGGAATTAATGACAGTGTGATGAGAGTTACTTATCTTGCTGGCGTTTGTGTCGGATGGACGTCTGCTATGGTGATGGTTAGTGCTGGATGATTTACTGTGAGAATCATATTTGTTACTACTATCTCCTGTGAATTTTGAAGTTGGCAGAGGACCTTTTTTGTTGCCTGCCTTGTCGAAGGATATTAAAGCATCTGAAGAAACATGCTTTACAGCTTTTCCCTTCTCTTTAATTGCAACCATTTCAATTTCTGGCTGAATAACATGATCTTCTTCAACGTCGTTATCACTCATTTCAACTAGCCGACGTTGAAGTAACTCTTTTTGCCGCATTAAGTCTTCCAAATTCATTTCTTCTTGAATAAATTCGATAGACATTTGCGAGTCCTCACTCCCCATCACGTTTTCATTTGAACGAGATCGGAGACCGGAGGACGACGTTGCATTTCCAAGTGCAAGTTGGTTCTGGTGATGATGGGAGGATGAAATTTTAGCTTCTACACGAGTTATTTCATTACTAATACTTATAATGGTACTGCTATTGTCAACCGGCTCTGGAGCTACTGGGAGTTCCAAAGACAAGTTTTTTTCTGCCGAATCGTCCCGTTTCTTCTTGTGCTTCTTTTTATGTTTCCTAAACAAATTTAAAAAAGTCAAAAATCAGCTTGTGTACACCCAAAATTATCTCCATTTTAAATCGCATATATCTATAATTTACAACAAACAAATACATCCTACACTAATGTACAAAATAAATTATACATATATGCTTTATCGGTACCACGGACACAGTTAATAATTTACATCCTGTAAAAGCTTCTAAACACTAAAAAAGAAGGTTCATAAATGACAAAACAATAAAGATGAATAATAAGAATGCTGAATGTTCTTTTTGCCTCTAACTCAATTTTTGCACTATCTGAACGATTAACTCAAGCTTGCATTTTGTATACTATCCACTATTAATATAAGAAACAACTTCAAACTTACTTTTTCTCCTTCTTAGATTTTCGGTGTTTGTGCTTGCTGTCTTTCTCCTTGTCTTTGTGATGACTTTTCTTATGAGATTTCTTTTCCTTCTTCTTAGCTTTTTTTATAGTCTTCAAACTAGGTTTCAAATCATCCAAAGAACTGGACGAACTGTCTGACTCTGAGCTCACCATATTGACCAGTCCCAACTACACCGACAACACAAGGATATTTTTGTTTTTCTGCGTCTACAATGGAATTACTCCACGTCTACGGCCACAAAAGCAACAAGTTAACGATGCACTTTTGAACTAGCCCGAAGTTCTGTCAATGATACAACTTGTACGCAATCTTCAATCTTCTGTTATTCAACAAATCTCAAATCTTCTTAGGTATAATAATAATATAATAATAATATATTCCTTTACCACGGTTGATGTCTATAGTCGATACTCAATATCTAAAATCCTTTTCACCTTTTGTGACCAAACAAAAACTCAGTCACCAGTTCCCCGTTCCAAATACAAAAATTCAAATTGCAAATTCCGAAAACCAGCAATAGCCAATTACAATTTACAACCCTCAATAAATGTTGAATGTGACTTATAATCCCAACAAGATGTATTCAAGTCTACTGCCTTGAATGTTGAATGGTTGATGACTCCGAACATACAATGATATAATTATTATAAACTATCAAGCCTGAAGTTACGACTTGTGAGCAAGTACGAGCTGAAGTGTGATGAGGTGGAGGTCGTGGAAGTTGTAGGAGCAGGAATCAGGAACAATGACGAATAATAATAATAATAACACTTTAAATTATGAATAACTAACAAGAACAACCAACCAATAATCCACGAACTAATGACAAACTATAAACTAGTTTATAGTGATTTTTATAATGGCTTCTGATGACACTAACTGACGCTCACGGTCACGGTTCATAGTCATATTTCACCCTGCAATCACTCAAATACTCACTCACTCACTCACTGACACTGCACTCTTCACCGTTACCGTTCACATTTATCATTTATCGATTTCCTGTGAATGGGACTCCGACTATGACTGTGTACACAACCCGTTTTTCACCGTAATTCCCTTCTGCCAATGCTTCCTCTAACTGTAATTTGTAATATTTAGCGCATCCACTGATGACTGACTCGAGAGCTGAAGCGAAAATGTTGTTCGTTCTTCTTGTTGGTTGTACTCTGGATAAAAAGAAAGAAAAACTCGAGTAAAATAATTATAAGATGACTTTTCCAGGAATTCCACAATTCCAGTCACCAGTCAGTCCAAACTCCAAGCCGTGAAAATTGAGTTTAAATAAACTTACTTGAGTCGAGTCTATCTTTCTGGAAAGAGTTTTGCTGGAAAGGACGAGTCGTTTTTCTCTGGTTTCTCCTTCGCAATCGCAGCAATCTACCAAACACCACCAAAGCAATCCATGGCTACTGCCAATGCCAACTGCACACTGCACTGTGTAAACTGATGAATGGAAATGAATTACATGCACACACACACACACTGCTGCTGCTTCTGTGAGCAGAACGGTGTAGTTACACGTACAAAATAAAAGGACAGTCAGTGACGGTAAAGGAGGACGTAATAAATGGCAGGCTACAGGGCTGTGCAAAATGCTTAAAACTTTCAGCCAAGTACGTTTCTGTACGGTTAAGACGGTTGACGGTTGGCAATGCTCAATTGAGCTCTCAATCCTGTTGAAATCTTGAAATAGTCAAATCAGGAGTACAATGTGTGGATTGTCTATTTGCAGTTAAACCAAAAGGAATAAATCGTTTTTAATGAAAAAGTATATCTTAACCGACTTTAGTAAAGAACGAGGTTACGCACTCACTTACTTGCATTCACGTAGCCACAAGTTTTCAAATCTGAGCGCCAGAGGACCAAGCGATGGCTTTCCAAAGTCCAAAGCACGGCGTCGGCTCCAAATTTCGCGTCAGTTTCGAACCACACTTTCATTCAATGAAGGAACAGAGTCAACAGAGGAACAGACAAGGCTGGCCTAGTCTAGTCGAACTAGACTAGGGTATGTTTTTGTGTTGACTAGACTAGACTAGCGGATGCTTAAAAAATAAATTACTAGACTAGACTAGACTAGTAAAAATTTTGGCCAGCCTTGGAACAGACCAACAGACTGCTTCTTTTTTTTGCTATTGCTTCTGCTCAGCTTAAACTGAATTTCGTTTTTTTTTGTGGCAGTAATTTCAATTTTGTAATTCAGCCCTTGCTGTACGTTGTACGTAAGTAAGTACGTTCCATTGACTAATTACTATTTATTTGTTTACAAAAATTGAATCTTTTTAATCTTGCATTCAAATCAAATCAGGAAAGGTAAAGGCGAAAGGTTGAAAGTAGGAGCAGTACAGTTTCTGATTTAGTGAGTTTGTTGTTTATATTTTATACCCTTGAAGGGCAAGGGAGACGAAGATCAGGAAGGAAATCATTTCATTTTGATTTCTTGCAGTATCTTTCCACTGGAGAGTTTCCAGTTAGTCAGTTTTGTCAGTCACCAGTTCAGTTCCTGGCACGGAAGTTCCACCCACAACCCAATTATCGTCATTCCAACTATCCAACATTTTGGATGGACTTAAAGCTTTTTGGAATTGGAATTGGAATTGAAACACTGGAAGTACTTACTTTACTATATTTGGAATTTGGAAGCGACGGACGGAGACACGTTGTCGTTCAGCATTGGTTTTGAACTTTTGAAGAGATAATTTGAAGCCAACAAAAGTTGAAAGTACAACGGAACAGGTTTGTTTGTCATTTGTTTGTTGTTTATATACAATATAGTTGATGTATTTACTGTTGACTGTTGACGGTAGTAGTATGTACTTTCAACTTTAGATTTATTTCATGTGTATGTAAATTTGAATTTTGTCATTTGTAGTTTCAATACATTCAACATTTGACATTGGAACTGAGACTTAGAAGTGAGTAGCATTTTAATAATTAACAATTAGGTACAAGATGAAGGATCAATGAGTGCTTGATTGTTTTTTTTAATGTTAAACTTGAACTTTGAACTTGGGAGCGAATTTATTTCAGTTGTTTTGAGTTTAGATATAGAAGAATGTAAAACCCTTGGAGGCTATTTGATAGTTAAATTTTTTTATATCTGTATCCTTATATATTGGTTGTTGGTGTATGAATTTGGAAGCCTTGGAACACTTGGAAGTATTGACTTATTTGTTCATCCAGATCTCGTTCATCGTTTAGAGCCGAGTTTTCCAATGGTGTGTCACGTACGTTCGTATAGCATACCACAAGAATCCCCTCGTTCCAGACATTAAACTGGTCGAAGTGCCATGCACCTAATTTCTTTGGTAATTTATAGAAATTCAAGGGTACGCTTCACAGAAAACTTATATTAATAAGCTTACCAGTCGGGGTCGCTGCAAAAGTAATATAATGTTTTGTTTATCCGTCGGAGAACATCAAGGTCGCAGCCTTGTTGTTGTAATTATATTCGTAGTGGCTAGGTTGTAGGTGTAGGTGGATACTTAATTTCCGTCCTTGGTTGCAGTATCCAGTTGAACAAATTATTAAGGATGAACGAGCTAGTAACTTTTATGTAGCTTCAGGCTACCTCAGGAATAGTTAATTAATATTCTGTAAACAAAACTTTGGAGCGGAAACCTCGTGATAGCATTTGCCGAAAGTTTCTGTTCACTCTGCCAAAAACAAATTGGAACCTAACTGTGCGAAAAGCTAGTCCATTTATAATAATTAAATACTCATTATGTGATGAGGTCAACATTGAGTCTATTATTAATTCCCTATCCTTATGACTATACCTACCCGGAACCCATCATTATTTGTTCTTAGTAATCGCATAAACCCGTCATAATGATGGGTTTGTAAGTTACAAATTGTAACCATTATAAATGGACTCATTTTTTGTATGATGCGTTCCAGGTAGGGTCCTTTGTTAGAGTATCCCAAGTAGTGATGGGCTATGCATTAATAGACTGAAGAAGTCTGCCACCAATAATTGAGCTTAAAAATTTCATTATTGAAATATTTAGCTCAGGTATATATGTTATAACATGTATTAGGCCCTTTAATACTTTACTGCCGACTGCAAAGTGCGTCGATTTACATACTCGAATGTAGGAAGTCATGACTTGTGGACTGTCCAGAATGACTCATTGAAAACAGTTGGAACGATATTGTCTTGGTTTGCACCCTGAAAAGGTTAGTCATACGATGAAATCACCCAAACCCGAAACGACATCCATAAAGCAGATTCATCATGAATAAGGGAATAGGATGTATATACCTATCTCATTTTTATAAACGCGATTTAAACTCCAAAACTTAAATCATTTTCTCTAGTAATGTGTGGTCAGTTCTCGTTCTAAACCGCTTATTGAAGGCCACATGCGTAGGGGCGAAATATTTTTGTGGTTTCTGGTTTACCGGAAGTTACCTCTTTTTTATACCTTATTTCCTGTGTGTTTTGCAGTTATCCGGACATTTGGAATCAATTTTGAACTAATTTATTGTAAGCAATAATTTTTTTATTTTAACGAATTGATTTCAGTAGCGAGACAGACTGGTAAAACACGCAAAGATGGCGGACGGTTCAGATAATAAATGGCGTTTTATCGAGTCGGAGATGAATCGGTTCGAAGCAGAAATTTCATCTTTAGCAAGACCACCCAACTTTATTCCAGCTTCGCTGCGCAGACCGCCTGGACCACCGAATATGATGGGTGGACACCACATGATGGCATCAATGCCTATGATGCATAGGCCGCGCGCTCCTGCTCCTGCAGTTATTAGGTATCTTCAATTAAAAAGTATTATTTGTACAGTCATGATCGACTTTCGAGCTGTATTACATAGGCAGTGTAATATTAAAATCATAAAAACGAGAAAACATTTAGTAAAGTTATTAAATATTTTGTACAGTGGAGCACCTCAAAAGTACACAACTACAACCACATCGGAGTCGTCTTCATCCACAAAACCAGCAGCATCCACGGTATCGCAACCTGCACCTCCTCTTCAGGCCCCGGCGATCATCCGACCCATGATTCCATCACAGATCCACCCAATCTTTCCCCAGGCATCTACCTTGAGACCAGTCATGAATCCTCCAGGTGCACCTCCCATTTCTGTTCCACAACCTCCAATAATTCCCGGAACCTTAGGGCCTGCCGGAGCTGCAACCACAAGCTCTGTAGCTGTGCCCGGCAGCGCATCAGAAGCCACCAAACCGGCAACTCCTGGTGAGAGTGGTACTGAAAAACCAAAGGGTAAAAACAAAAAGAAAAAGGAAGATGGAAAACCCAAAAAGCATCTAAGAAGTGCTGGAGGTCAGATTTGGGAAGATTCATCGCTTACTGACTGGGATACAAGTTAGTAACGTTCCTTTAAATTTTTATTCAAATTTTCGTTTCAAAAATTGTGTTCCTTATGCACTGAATTAATTTTAATGCCCCGTTATGTTTTTAATGTTTAGGCGATTTTCGGCTGTTTTGTGGTGACCTTGGAAATGATGTAACGGACGAAGTTCTTACTCGTGTCTTTGGACGTTACCCTTCATTTCAAAAGGCAAAAGTAATCAGGGACAAAAGAACAAATAAAACCAAAGGATATGGTTTCGTTTCGTTCAAAGATCCTGCCGATTTTGTACGATCTATACGAGAACTGGATGGTGAGAATGTTATTAAAATACATATTATATATTATGTAGGTTACTTACGTTTTTATTACTTCTTGTAAATACATGCTGATACATGTATATATTGTAAACTTGAATAATTGTATTCAATAGGTCGCTATGTCGGCAGCCGTCCCATTAAACTTAGGAAGTCTAATTGGAAAAATCGAAATCTTGATCAAGCAAGAAAACGTGATCGGGAAAGGAATCAACTTATCGGTATCGTCAAGAAAACAGGCAAACGATAACCGCCTTCAAATAAAATTACAATAATTAAAATACTATTCTGTTTAAATGGTTTTGTTGTTATATTTTCGGGTTTATTCCGATAAAAAGTGAAAATTTTGCTTATAGAATCATAGTAAAGAAATTGTGGCAGTGACGTTTTGACTTGACTTTACCTTATAAGTTATAAGTGATACTGCATGACTTTGTCAAATGTAACTCGTAAATCGGTTTAAACTTTTTGAGCGCCAGGGTAACCCACCGCCCGTTTCTCTGTCTAACAAGAATGCTGTTTCATTCATTGATAGTACATCATTCTTTTTTTATAATAATAACCTTGGTTTTCAAAAATTAATTATTATTATTAATTTCGTACCGGAGAAGTTTAAAAAAAATAAAACCATAATACAATACAATAGAGCCTAAAAAGGCGCAGTACGCTTACGCTACGAATAATTACTTCCGTAAAATGGCGTAGTTTTTAGTTTATTATATTAAAATTGAATTTTTGACCTTCATGGTACTTGGCGAGAGGTCAGCGTGGGTATTTGTGACAACAAATAGGCACAGTGATCCTGGCCTTAGATCCTGCACACATTCAGTTTCCGTTTCTTACTTTCCGTGCGATTTGTATGTAATAAAATGTAGGTACTTAGGTACCTATTAGGTAATTATTAATCGGGCCAACGCATAAACTACCGTTTTTGTCTCCCAACGCCCCACATATGGAACACCAATTCAAAAGAAACAGGTGGAAACTATTTAAATGTAACCATGAAACGAACTAATAAAAAAAAGAAAGTACCCCTCTCGAGCGAAAAACTTTTAAATTCAAAAGTTTCAAAAGACAAAAGGGACAAATGTGACTCGGCTTCAATAGGAGATCATAAAAACTCGAGTTCTATAACATCGAAAGATCCCTTACCCAAGCAAGACGATGAAATAGTAAATAACAAAAGGGGGTTTGAGAACGAGGAGGAGGTACCATCAACAACTACTATCTCTGCTGCTGACGCTCCCAGTCCAAATTCAAACCGGAAGCCGATGACGAATATTTTGTATTCATATCCTTTACCAAACTTTGAAAATACAAAACTTCGACCGCCCAAGAATGAGGAACGTGATCATCCGCAATCCTTTCAACTTCATAATTTCAGTGTCCGTCCGAACCAATACCGTATCACAGATTGTGTAAAGAAATGTCAAGTTTGTGATGAATCTTGTGAACTTGCGTGTAAAGTTTGCCAAAAAGTATTTTATTGCAGTAAATCACATCAAGTCTCAGATTGGTCCAGGCACAAAACCGATTGCTTTCCAGCAGTGTTTCTTCAGAATGAAAAGGGAGAAACTATCATGGTCGCCACTAAAGATATTCCTCAAGGGGAAAGGATTCTAAAGGAGAGGCCGTTTTTGATTGTTCCATCTACCAAAGAACCTTTGGATAATATTTGTTTGGGTTGCTGCGAGCAAGTTGATCGGTCTGTCTGTTGTTCCAAGTGCAACTGGGATATTTGTAGTGAAGGTTGTGAGACGGTAGGTTAGGCTAGGCAGGCAAAAGTTCTCAAAAGCTAAAGAAAATGAAAAACATTCCATTTTTTCAAAATGTACACAATTCTTGCTGTGTTTCCGTGGTATGTAATAATGTAATAATAATAATACATAAAAATTCTTCAGGATTCCTTACATACAGAATTTGAATGCAAAATTTTTTCCTCGAAACAAGTCTTGCCTCCATTTTCGGGAAATGCCGTTCAGTTGCTCGATGCTGTCGCTGTGCTGAGGATACTTTTAATGAAAAAATCCGATCCTCAGAAGTGGGCTTGGTTTACCTCTCTTAATTCAGAATTCATTCGAGATCCGCTTCCAATGACTGAACTGCAGCAGCGCCTAAGCTGCCAGAGCATCATTCAATTTATTCTTGATGACTGTCAACTCAAAAAACAATTTGATGAGGGCATGATAGAGAGGGCATACAGAGTATACATGCTCAATAGAATGCATGTTCCCGACATACCCACTTCGTCTTCCTCTTCCAAAGATACCAGGTTTGGTCTATCACTCTTAGTTTTCTAAATTGTAATATGTATAACGAATGACATATACATATATATATAAATACATATTTAAATTAAATTTAGGCGAGCCTCGCTCCTTTTCAAAAATTTTACGGTCCCGGGTACCTCCTGCATCCCAAATGCCCGGTGGGCTATTGGTGGTAGGAAAACGAAGAAATATTCAGGAATTATTGGTGCATCGATCGACATAAAGAAGGGAGATGAGCTTCACTGTGACTACTCGCAGACACTGGCTGGGACCTACATTCGTCGCCAGATGATAAGAACTTTTCGTGGGAGAGATTGTCAATGCTGTCGATGCAGAGATCCAACGGAGTGTCAAACATATCTGACAGCATTAAAATGCCGGGATAATCCTGACTGTCATAGAGGGACCATATTGCCTGTCAATCCCTTGGATAATTGCACACTCTGGAAATGTGACCGATGTGGGGATACGGTCGATTCGGCTAACGTAGTGACCACGATCAACCGGATTACCTCTGAGCTGGCCAGCATAGGAAAAGGAGGCGAAGTTGATGAAGGGACGATACGGGATTTGGACAGTGCTATTAAGAAATACAAGGGAACGATCTTGCACGAGAATCATTTCTTGATTATGGCCGCTCAATATGATTACTGCCACCGTGTTGTTCAACTTTCCTCCCAGTTAGCAATTTGTGATATGAAAGTCTATTGGGGGGATAAGATGGTGGAATTTGCTAAGGAACTGCTCGTCGTAACGGAGAAAATTATGCCTGGCTTCCATCGTTATAAAGGTATCTGCAGCGTGTATATTTATACCTATACGGACTCTATGACACGCACAAAATACAACTACTTCAAATTTAAGTTGCTATAGGTATTTTATTAAATTTTATTAATATGATAATTAGGGCGAGCTTTATACTGTCTCCAAATGGGCCTCCTAACGTCCTTATTTGGTATGAAGTCAAGTTCAGTGAAGAAACGAGCAACGGGAGTTGTGAAACGATACAGGCAAAAGAAGTACGAGGAAGCTTTAGACGCACAAAGATTAGCTGTTAAGTTCCTCGACTTTGAACCCGATGACAGTGAAGAGGGGGAACTGGTAGCAATTTTACGATGTGAGTTGGATCATTCTAGACTTGCTGGAGTGGACTGAATTATCTCACATTGTAATGAATTTCAACTGGTATTTTAGCATTGGCCATTGGCCATTGATTGTCAGGCATGAATTTGGGAGTTAGTAGGGTATTCAGAGATGGAGAAGAATTAATATCAAATAAATATTTCTCGAATTTATAGTAAATGAGTATTTATTTTAACATATTTTTCCTCTACTGTAAAATTTCATATTTAACATATGTACATACCACAGATATGTACGTAAGTAGTAGTGTATGTTTCTTAATGTTTATCTTTGATATTGGTGCAAAACGAGATCACAAAAATTAGTTGAAGGTAAGCTGGATTTTTTCAGCTTTAAAAATCAAAACCCTACTGAGATAGTTTAAATTTTTCTCGTAGAGACAAAAAGATAAGCTGTGCTTTCTTTGGGCCAATACCTGGGCATAGTGAGATTGTTTCTAGATCCGCTTTTAACAAGTGAGCCAGTGAACCAAACACATTAAGAAGGGTCATAGCATCAGTTTTATTTACTGATCTAATAGATGTTAGTGCTTCCATGACCTGCAATATAGAACGTAGATAATTATATATATTATATATATATATGTTTGGATGCTCACTGATAGCATACAACAGGCATACAAATAAATACGTTCACGTTTTGTAGTAAAATATTTACCTGCTGAAGAATTCCTGGATCTTTTTGTTCTTTAATCATATCAGGGGACTTATTTTCATAAATTTTATAATTTTCAATTATACGACCCGCTTCTTCCGCACTATTCGTCGGAATCAGGGCTAATTCAGCTAGCATACAAATATGAGTCAATGATTTCAAAATCGGATATGGGTCCGGCACGTCGATCTGAATAGCAAAACACATTACATTGGACGGAGGATTTAAAAGAAACATTGTTAGCTAGAATTATGTACATAGGTATATGAAGTAACCAAACCTGGACTAGAAGTACTCTCAGTGCAAATGTCCGTCGCAGTTCTTTTAATCTTTCGTGAATGTAATCTGGATGTAGATTATGATACCGAACGCTGAGAAATAGAGCACAGGTTGTAGCTCCCATAATATAATCCGGTAAGATTTCGGAATACTCCCACGGCACATTCCGAATAAACTTCAATACAGGATTTCCTCTCTAAAATCAATCATTTCACACTATCATAAAAAGCAATAATACAACAAAAAACAAAAATCACACTTACATACAAGGTTGCTATTTGCAATACTACCCAGTACCGATTACCGATACGGTTAAAAACTATAAAATTCCGATAGCCATGCCATAACCATGGACGTACAGAAATTGCCATACCTGCCGGGGATTAACCAACACACTATTTTTGCTTGCTGCAGAGGTTGTTGCGGTTGCTGTGGCTGAGCCGGAAGCGCTACTTTGTTCTGTTGGAGGATCAGAAGAATCAGGTGCTGAAGATTCCGGTTCCAAATTAAGCATCCCTTCCAAAACTTCAGACTCTTCCCCGCTCATTTTCCCTAGGTCTGTCTGTCCTACCAAAAAATATACAAAAAATCAACAATCAACGATAGTTTACAGTAACAACTGCAATACCATTTTACAAGTAAAACCATCAATCATTAAAATAAGATGTGCAAGAGTGAGTATAATACTCAAAACAATAAATCCTTTAAAGACATACCGGAAATTAGAGGAAATCCAGCAGACAGATGAACTACTAGCCTACAGGAGACCGGCCGGGACCGGGAGGGAGAGGAGAGCAGAGTCAGTCAGTGAAGCAAATGAACTGTAACTATTTCGGTCGGGAATTGAGAAGAAGGAAAAAGATATCGAGTTTGTTAAAATACCAATGTCAAAGGTCAGACGGTCAGACGTTGGACGGTCACGGTTGCACGTTTCGACGTTTCTAATTATTTGATTTGTTTACCTTCGCCTGTCAGCGCCAACTTTTAGGAGTAGTGCTGCCCTAGTCTAGTCAAAAAGTCGTGACTAGACTAGGATTGACTAGACTTGACCACTTGACTAGACTAGTCGGTCGTTTCAGAAGATTTGACTTGACTTGACTAGACTAGCCGATTTTTGAAAAATGACTAGCCTAGACTAGCTCATCGTAGTTCTATACCAATGCATGTGACTAGACTAGACTAGACAGTTATTGTTTAGCAAAGACTTGACTCGCCTAATAATGAAAATTTAGTTGACTAGACTAGACTTGACTAGCAAAACTTTTGGGCAACTTTGCACTCCTAATTTAGGAGTAACACACTATGGTAGCCACACACTTGAAAGAAGTACCATAGAAGCCATTCTTCGTTCGCAATCACAGGTGAACTTTTTGCGGTTTACTTCAACGTGCATTTTAATTCTGATGCAAAAGCAAAAGTAAAGGAAACGTACCAGGGCGAAAGTGTGGCGATACTCCTTGGAACTTGGAACTCCGGATTAGAATTTGTAAATTGTAATTAGTTAATTCAATGGAAGTAGCTGTAGCGCAGTAAAAACTAAAAAGTCTAGTAGGTTGCAGTGTCTTGTTTCTGTCTGGTGGCCGAGTTCCTGTTTGTAAGTTTCTTCCTTTTTTGATTTGTGAACTTTGCATTGGATTACCTATTTATTTGAAGTTGAATTACTGGTAACGTGGTAACTTGTAACGCTTGTACGGTCAACGGTGTACGAGAATTATATGAAATGCAGTTTATAATTATTTCTTCACATTTGCCATAAAATCGAGTACCTTGGTGAGCACTAAGATACTTGAAACAATACATTGCACTTATATAACGTACTTAAAATTGTGAAATAGAAGAAATGGCTGAAGCTGGTGGCAGTCGAATGCCAAAGGTTGACTTGGAACGTGATCGAAAATTTTTAACACAAGCCCAACTCGATTATATGCGTGTGGCACAAGCTAAAAACGCAGGTTAGTTTAGTTATGATTATGCACTATCAATATTAACCATTAGCTGACTGACAGACTGACTGTATACATAATTTTGTATTTTTTATTATTTTGTTTTCATGACGTGGCATTCGTTGTTCGTAATCATTGCTAATTTGTCATTTATGCTGTTCTGCTTGGGTTGGAATTCAATTTCAGAGCGAGTTCAAAAAATGCGAAATGTTCGGCGTACGAATTTAATCACAGCCGGAATCCTGGGGGTCTCTGTCCTGTCAATCTTTGGTTACTCCATGTGGTCCGTGGGCAGTGAAAAGTTTTTGGATGAAGTGGAAGAAAAGCATTAAAAACAATTACAAAAAATATTTATCACACATTGTGCACGCCTTGTAGGTTCTCGCGGCTTGTAATTATACCGGATTGATAGCTTACATGTGATGAAAAACTAAATAGATAGTTCTTGTTCTTATAGTACTGATTTTAGAATACCACGTATCATTTACTGACTTATTCAGAAAGACTTGCGAATGAGGAAACAATTGAATTGTTTAGGCAGTAACTTAACTGAATAAATTAGTTATTAAATATTATATAAGGCCAAAGGCATCTCATTTGGGTTCCGGAGGGTTGATATAGACCAGTAAAGGAATACAAACATCAGAGTTTGTTGAAAGTTAATAATTAATAACAAAGATGAGTGCGAAAGTTGCATCCAGATTGCGGAGTCCCACCAACGCCACCAGACTACCACCCCTCCCTTCGATTCGTGAATTAGTCAAACTGTACAGATTGAGAGCGATAAAGCAATTGTCCCAAAATTTTCTTCTCGATGAAAAACTAACAAATAAAATAGTGAAAGCTGCAGGTAATATAGAAGGTCGTTATGTTTGTGAAGTTGGCCCTGGCCCAGGAGGAATTACTCGTTCAATTCTGCATAAAGGTGCTAAGAAGGTTATATTGATTGAGAAAGACCTTCGATTCAAGTCATTACTTGGAATGCTCACTGAGGCATGTCCAGGGAGGATTGAGACTTATTGGGGAGACGTTTTATCGTTTAATCTAAGTAAATCTTTCCCCGAAGAAGTCAAGACACCTTGGGAAGATGACTATTTGCCACCGGTACACATAATTGGGAATCTACCTTTTAGTATTGCCACCCCACTCATTGTGAAATGGCTTCGATGCATTTCTGAACGAAGTAATGCTTGGGAATACGGACGTGTTCCTCTGACGCTTACATTTCAAAAAGAAGTAGCAGACAGGATTGTGGCGGAAGTCATGGACGGCGAACGATGCAGATTGTCTGTCATGTGTCAATACTTAACTGCTCCTAAGCACAAATTTTCTATTTCCGGTAAATTCTATTTTTACATGGGGTGTCAACAGTCCTTTCTAAAATTTGAATGCTCTTGTAATGACGGTATGATTTTTGTTTTTTTAAGGCAATGCATTTATTCCTAAGCCGGATGTTGACGTCGGGGTGGTAAAGTTTGTACCTCGAAAGGTCCCTCTGATTTCACAACCATTTCCTCTTGTAGAGAAGGTTACCAGGCAGATATTCTCCAGAAAACCCAGATATGCATGGAAAGGGGCTTCGTAAGTGTTGTTGTTTATTTTAGTATGTCTCTGGAGTTAATTTTTTCATTAGTTATTTATTTAATATATAACTAGGATTGCTTGTTTTCTCAGGAGTTTGTTTCCAGCAGTACTACGTAAGCAGTTAATACGAGAATTGTACCGTATATCAGACGTAAATCCTGAAATTCGTCCCGTTGGTCTCACAGTGGAGGAAATTGGATCAATTTGTAACGCATATGCCAAGGTACTTTTATTTTTTACATTGGAAATATCTATTACCTTACTATAGCTTATAACAAAAGTACCTATACCATTGTATTACAATAGATTACCAAACATTGCTATAAATATTTGTTTCCCCTTTCGGTACTAGTTCGGTATGGATTTGATTTACCTGTTCATAGCAAACATTATTGGAGCGAAAATAAGACTTTTTGAGATCATAATTTATAAAATAGTCAAGGATTATAAGCTAATTTGATACGTTTCTTATTTTTAACTTTGTAGATCTGTGAGGAGTATCCAGTTCGTGACTACAATTTTAGAGGACACAAACCAGATGAGGAATGGGAGAGTATGTATGGGCATATCTACGGCTATATGTTTGCCGTCAAGGCCCGCCTTAAAGCAGCGAACAAAGGTCAGGGAACTACAACACCATTTGATTACGACGAGGATGACCTAGAGTTGGAGTTACAAGAAGATAAAAATACTTCACCTGTAGATGACGAGGATTTAGTCATGGGAGATTTAGCATCTAGTATAGATTTAGACTGTCAACCTACTTTTAATAATAGCAATCACAATAATAATAAACTCGTCGTTTAATAAAGTCAACCACCATACTAATTGTTGAAGTCCTATTGATACTTTACTTACTGCGCTTACTTACTATGTATACAATACTATAATTTATAATTTCATTGACTGGTCCAATTCCTCATGGATGGAATTATTCTTGGGACTAGTTGGGACTAATTAAATGGCGTAAGGCGTTGTTAATACGATGGTATTTTCAATTGACAAACACCAAGGTATACTTACTTTAGTTAGCAAATAAAAAAGTTATCTACATCAGCATATCTTGCGCATTGTAAAGTACATAGATAATACCTGTGGAGGAGACTTCCAATTCCTGTGCGAACCAATATTTTGCAGTTGCATATCTCATCCATTCGTCCATCATCAATAGATACTCTTTTCTTTTTCCCTATTGGCAACTGGGAAACCATGGAAAGAATACTTTACAAAAATATTTTTTCTAGAAATAACATTTTCAGAAGCATTCAAAAATTCAAAACCGGTAACTACGACTTTCAAAAAGGTCACAACAAGATATTAACATTTTCAAAAAGATGTAAAACTAGAAATTAACACTTTCAAAAAGATGTAAAACTAGAAATTAACACTTTCAAAAAGGTCAAAACGAGGAATTAACATTTTCAAAAAGGTCAAAACAAGAAATTAACACACTTTCAAAAAGGTCAGAACAAGAACTAATCATCATTGACCCTACTATTCGTTTCGAACGTAATCACGAACAAGCTAGAGAAGTCGATGAGGAAAAACAAGCTATTTACAATCCATGCATCCCCTATCTGCAAAAGAAATACTCCTTGAAGGAAGTACAAGTCATCGGACTACTAGTAGGTGCAAGGGGAACCATAACATCATTCTTTGAAGAATTTAGAAAACGCTTTGAGCTACCATCTACCCTGTTAAAAGAAGTCATAGTGGCAACCATCAGAGGATCAAATAGAATAGCACACAACCATTTATATAATACACCTTAATTTGATTCGAAAAAATACTTATTCAAACTTATCTCAAAACTAAATGTAACAAATGCAAAATGTCTATAATCTACTGTGTCTTCAAGGCAATCACCAATGTGGTGACAGTGTAAATAAAAGTTTACGTTCTCTCTCTTTCAGAAAGATGTAAAACCAAATACATTAGGTTACCGTTGCTACAAGGTTAAATCAAATCATTAAGGTTTTGGATTTTGGATCATTTGAAAGCATGCAACAGAATTCCAAAATTCATGGTAGGTACTTACGTAACTAATAACTTGCATTCGTCAGTCAGTACTTTTCTAGTTTTTACTCCCTAATATTACATGTTACATGAGGAAGACTAATTATGTATTAGGGTTAAGTCACGTCAAGCCAAAACTCAAGAAGTGCAAAATTATCCTTTTTCACAATTTAATCTTTACTTTGCACCTTTCCAACTGTCCACTGCATTTAAGTACTTGCTATGCGTCTGGTAGGAAGCAAAATGACGCATTGATTTCAATAACTATAAAATACAAAGTCATTGCAGGTGCCTCATTCTGCTTCTTAAAGCAGTAGATTTGT
This sequence comes from Dicyrtoma fusca, assembly GCA_034695205.1. Taxonomy (NCBI): domain Eukaryota; kingdom Metazoa; phylum Arthropoda; class Collembola; order Symphypleona; family Dicyrtomidae; genus Dicyrtoma; species Dicyrtoma fusca. The sequence continues at coordinate 3,712 of JAQFZC010001790.1, read as the reverse complement.
AGTTTTTTGCCACAATAAATGAGTACTAATTTGTAATTTAAAAAGTGTGAATGCTCTGGCACCTGCTGGCAAAAGGCACCATCTGCCCTTCAGTCCTGCGCACACTGCGCAGCCTGGTCGGCATTCGGCAAATTTTGCAGCGTGGTCGCCGCCGTCTTTCTTTCTTCTTTTCTGCTCGAGTGTGTGCCACAGAGGCCAAGTGAAGCTTCGAGGATCCAGCTTTCCCATCAGTCTCGCCGCAGTCGCCGTATCGACAGGAGGTGTTTTTATTGACGGTGAATTTTTAATTCAACATGGTTCAAAAAAAGGTTTGTAAATCTTTTTCAGTAATTTCAATTAAAGTAGTTCTATTCTAAGTGTAATTCCTGAGCTCTTTTCATATTGTATTGTTTGATTTCTACTACTTTTTCACTTTTTAAGACAGAAAGACTTTTTTCGTAAGAGGCGTGCATGCTGTAGCAAAAACCACTAAAGTGAAGCTTGGAAACATTTGAAACACATCTGGAGCGCATTACAACTGGAATAATGCGTTCCTAGTGAGTTTCTAGTGTTTTTTTCAAAGGTTTCAAGAGTTTTTAGGCTTTACTTTTAAATTGCTAGTGGTTGCAGGGTCTTACAATGTAATTACATACCGACCGCACCACTCAGTCGGCGTCGGCCATATTGGTATGGCTGGGTAGGATGTGTGAAGGCATGGGCACTCTTGTTCGTGACCGCATGGCACTAGAGTTTATGGTCGTCAGTTCTGTATAAAGTAGTAACAATCAAACTAGAGCTTTTGAATTTTAATAGAATTGATTGATGTACTTAGGTAGGTTTATACGTAATACGTGCGTATTTTACTATAATTATATACGGAGCAGGAGTTGGGGAAATATAATAAATCACTTTTAATGATGTTAACTTCTTACCACTTTGTATGACAATTCTTGATTATACATTACATGCACTACCATCTGAGGAAGTGATTTATACCATACATATAGTATAACTTGTATTGTTGAGTAAATTGGAATTCGAGGATTTTGGTACTTTGAATTAATGGATATCAACGTATGGTTTGTTTGATTGTAGGGAAGGAAGAAGGTGTTGGGCAAGAAAGTAGCTGCCCCTCCACCCTTAGCAGCTAAGAAATTGGAGCAGAAGAAACAGAAAAACCCTCTGTTTGAGAAGAGACCACGAAACTTTGGTATCGGTCAAGATATCCAACCTACCCGTGACCTCAGTCGTTTCGTTAAATGGCCCAGGTACATCCGTGTCCAAAGGCAGAAGCGTGTGCTCCAGGAAAGATTGAAGGTTCCTCCTCCAATCAACCAATTCAATCACACGGTGGACCGCCAGACAGGTATATTTTATTGCACTATGCAGTGCAGCAGACTTCTCCGATGAACATTGTTTCAGAGGGTTGTCTGTGCGCACAATGACAGTGCTCATTTTTCGGTAAGGCCATTTGCCATTTCATTTTATGCATAGGTTTCTGTGTTTTGTATTTATCAGTTTGTTTTAACGTCGTTGTTATAATCGTATGCTTATTTATTTTTATAGCCAAGCAATTGTTCCGTGTGTTGGACAAGTACCGCCCAGAAACCAGAGCTGCCCGTAAGCTCCGTTTGAAGGCAAAGGCCGAGGGTAAGGTGAAGGGAAAGGCTGAGGCCCCTACCAAGAGAGCGTTGGCGTTGAAGCAAGGTGTCAACTGTGTTACCCGTGCTATTGAGCAGAAGAAAGCTCAACTCGTCGTCATTGCCCATGATGTTGATCCTCTTGAGGTAAATGCGTTACTGTTTTAAGATCACATTCCCGTAGATTACGACTATGATGCATTTATGAATTTCTTCACCTGAAGTTTCGTGTTGAGTAAAATCATCGAGCTTTTTAACACTGAGTCTGTTGACTATCAAATACAACAGCTTATGCTGGTGGCATTGTTTCGTGTGTCTGATACCATTGATTGCATTTCTTACAGTTGGTTTTATTCCTCCCAACCTTATGCCGTAAAATGGGTATCCCATACTGTATCGTCAAAGGAAAGGCTCGTCTTGGAAGATTGACCCACCGTAAAACGTGCACAACAGTAGCTCTTACTCAGGTGATTGGACGACATTGTTACTTTCAATTTAACGACCTCGCCGTTTATTTGTGTTCTCGTGTGGTGATGTGCGTTGCACTCTATATTATGTACAAGTTCTCATAGTATTTTTTTTGTATTATGTTCATTTGCAGGTGGACAGTGGTGATCGCAGTCAATTTAACAAACTTCTCGAAGCTATCAAGACCAACTTCAATGACCGTCACGATGAACTCAGAAGGCACTGGGGAGGTGGTCTGTTGGGCTCTAAGAGCTCAGCCCGTGTCGCTAAGATTGAGCGTGCTAAGGTTAAGGAGGCCGCACAGAAAGTTGGAGCATAAGAAATAACTATGTATTCAATAAATGACCTTTTACAAATCTAAATAAACTTGCGGCGTTGATATAAACAGATATTTTTCTAATCTCGGGGCCTTCTACCGTGTTTGATTTCATCCCTATCATTGCATTTACCACCAGCTTAATCCAAATACATGGATTCGTCGCATTTGCATATTAAAATGAACCGGGGCTTCAGTATTTTAATTAGGTATAGAACAACGAGGACAGTACTCTCCTCCCGTTGCATACCTGGAGTCCATTTGCATACCACATTTAGTTGCGTACCAACATGCAAAGGTTGGCTGGATGCATTGTTATGAGTCGGTACGAGTGATGGACAAGAGTGCGTTTTGTATTTATGTGGTGGGATGTAAAAATTGTGGGTGGGAATGGCTGATAGTTCTTATGATTATCATTTATCATTATCCTTTGTATCTTATGTCGCTCGCCTTCTAAAACTTTACATTTGAGGTACCTCCCCCTCGTAATTAAATGCATTAAAATAAGCTGACTTTAAAAACAGCGGAACGAATTTGGACCTGCTGGCATGGAATCCAAGGCTGAGATGTTCGTAATTACAATGTATTAACGAAATGGGGCATTTAAGGGGATAAACAGAGACCCATGAAATAATGGGGGCATCGAATTATTGCCTAAATTCTAGATGTAGCGTTCTATTAGTACTAGACTTGTTAAAAGGCTCATGTTGCAAAGGAAAATGCCCCATTAATACGGCCTGATCTAGAAGTGTTTGTAAAATGGCTCTATTAATATCCCTTGAATTAGAAAGGCATGGAATTATGAACTATTTCTGAAATACCCATGAATTTTTTGGAGAGGTCTGGAGTATTAAATGGAAATAGAGAATATAGACTAATATAGAGAGGTACTTAGTAATTAATCCTGTCATTATGGAATTATTAGAGAAAATACGGTAAAAATTGACTGTGTGGGATATATGAGGCGGTAAAAGTAGCCAGTGCGTGGTAGTATTGTGGTGTGATTGTAAGCTGATTGTAACATGATTGTGACATGATTCTAGCCTGTTTCTGGCTTGTTTCTGGCATGATTCTGACACAGACAAAGCCTGCGAGAATCATCTTGAATCATTTTTACACCTTATTCTCACCGTATCCTGGCCCTTGATCCTCCCTACAGCGGCCCAGTCCTTGGGGGCCGGTCATTTATTACATAGCACACCGAATGGGGGCTAGGAACACATTACGTCCACAACTCGAACATTAATGAACTATTGACCTCAGGGGCCATTCATATATTACCTCAATCACCGTAACTCGAACATTTTTG
>JAQFZC010001789.1:0-26905 GCA_034695205.1 Dicyrtoma fusca | reverse complement strand
GATTATGATGCGGCAAATAGGACTCACTTTTTGGCCCTTTTGATGCGTTTTTGATGTGGTGATTTGGTAGAGTGTACTTACTGATTATACGGCCAAGTTTTACTTTGTTTATGTCTTGGCTGACTGAATGCCCCCAAAACACTTTTAAAACAGCTCACAGATAACAAGTTATGGCGGCAGAGATATCCCGCAGAAATTCCTTCCTATTGCCTATACAACATTTTTTTGTAAAAGTCAAACGCTCGCCTAGGATGCGTTGTTTTAATGTATGTTGTGCCCACTGTCCGCAGAGTCTATACGCCTTTATACAGGTGATTTCTTAGGATGGTTCGACCAGTCTAACTAGTAAAAGTTAGGCTATTGTGCAACATTTAAAGAAAGCTGGCCCCTTTGTTTAAAATATGTCGGCAGACCAAAGACGAATTGGGTTTAGCGAGTGAGTTTAACCCTAAGAATTGTAACCAATTAGAAATTACAACAGATTGAAATTTTCTGAAGTAGGAAAAGTATCCGTCCGTTAGGACGGGCTGCTTTACTTGGGCTAATGATTCCCTTAAAGCATTAATTAGAGCTTTTTATCGTCAGAAACGGATAGGAAAGAAAAACTATCCGTTTTATTTGAAGAGCCAATTGATTGATTTTAAGTTTTTGAAGTTAAATTAGGAATAGTGAGAGTCATTAGGGACAGTCTGGTTCTCGGAACTGGGGCTACAAGGTTGTGAACTTTGAGAACACTGTAATATGGCAGCAAAGGTAATGTTACTAATCTTGAATCGAAGAGCGCGTAGTACATAAATACCAAATCGTGCACATCAAGACAAGGGAAAAGATCGTCACTCTAGTGAGACCTTTCCCGTACTCCTATAGTCTGTGTTATCTCTTTCTCATGAACATATTGAACAGGTTGGTCGTTGTGAGAAACAATTTCTTCCGCGCTCATCCGTACATATACTATGTTTCCACTTCTGTACATGGGTATCTACATATCTACTGAGGAATAGTTCGGAATCCCGTGCCCAGATGGCAAGGCTAGTATATCAATTATTAATCCAGTTGGAAATTATTTCCCTACAATGCAATGTTTGTGCACTATGTACAACTAAGTACCGAATCGACATATATTATGATTACATGACGTTAAATAATTAAGCACAAGAAAATATTCAGCGATAATGTAACACTTTGTTCTCGGATTAGGCAAGTACCTGTATGCACTGAAATATCCTACCTAATAGCTCAAGTTGTAATGTTCGTTTGTTTTATGTACACAGTGTAAAGACTTCGTGGAAGCTGGAGCGACCCAAGGGATGACTCCATCGGATGTTATTTCCGTGTCGGATATTACTTTTGCATGTGTGTCTGACCCTCAAGCCGCAAAAGACGTAATATTTGTTTTTGTTGTTGACCATTCGTTCAACATTATTATGCCGTTAAATTATTCATAAATTCCGAATATGGAGCCGTCTCGCATGTTACAGATGTTTGTAAACAGCAAACATACCTTTGAAACAATTAATTTGTGTGGTTTTGTTTTGTAGATGGTCTTTGGAAACTGTGGAGTTTTACAAGAGATTACTCCCAATAAGGGATACGTTGAGATGACTGGGACAGATTCCGAGACTTCGCAAGATATAGCCGAGGCAATCGGCTCAAAAGGAGGGCGTTATCTGGAGGCTCAGGTCCAGGGCAGCAGAACTGAGGCTCAGGAGGGCACCTTGATCATTTTAGCTGCTGGTGAACGATCTCTGTATGAGGAATGTCAGTCCCCATTCCAGGCTATGGGGAAACATTCATTTTATTTAGGTGAGTGATTATTGTTTATGACAAGAGATTTCTAGATGCAGATAACATTCTTTTTTGAACATAGGGATATTTTTAGAAATGTGACTTTGATTTTCTATGATTGTTCCTTACAGGTGATGTTGGAAATGCGTCTAAAATGAATCTTGTACTACAACTTATTTCTGGAGTCAGCCTGTCGGGTTTGGCTGAAGGAATGGCGTTAGCTGACCGAGCCGGCCTCCAACAAAAAGATGTGATGGAGATCCTAAGTCTTACGAAACTTTCGAGTCCCATTTTCCAGGATAAAGGATCCGGTAAGTAATAATTAGTCAAACTGGTTATATTTTAAGTACACATATTTGATCAGTTTTGAGTTGATTATGAATTGTAAAGCCGCGACCACAGTCTTAAATATGCCAAGGTACTCATAATCTGAAATCATCGTGACATTATTTTGTTTAAATTACAGCTATCATTGACGGAAATTATCCCACTCATCAGCCGTTGCAGCACATGCAAAAGGACTTAAACCTTGCTCTAGGTATGGGGCATCTCCTGGAGCAACCATTACCCTTGGCTGCTTCGGCTAACGAAGTGTTCAAACATGCTCGCCGTCTCGGGTATGGAGACCACGATGTTGCGGCTGTTTATGTTCGGGCAAGATTTTAATAACAATTCTTATGTGACCAAAAATAGGAGTATCCTTGTTTCTAATTTTATCATGTTTACTATTAACTATATATAAATAGCTAATTTATAATTATCATCAACCGCCTTGATTTCATAGTAGGCGACAGTTAAGAGTGACCTAAGGGCGAGGTTTTAGCTGAGTAATTTCTCATAAATTCTTTGATTATCATTAAGTAAAAGGTAAACAGGAAAATTTTAATTCTTATGTGGTTAGATAATATGTGTAAAAATACACTATGTTGGTCTGCTTTGTATTAACATTATGTTTATCCAAGGCACTTTTTCTTATGATTATTAAATAATTAATTTGACAGCATAGAATACCTATATATGCATGAATCGACGATTACACTTATATTTCAAACTTCGTTGCTAGTTTTTTAGGGAATTTACAGCATAACAGAGTAAGAATTAAGTTTAAGAAGATTATATATATCACAAAATGTTGAGCAACTTTGTATATCAAGATGTTAGAATGTAATGAATAATTTGATTGGTTTGTTTTGCTAATTCATAGAATTACTTTTGAGTATATAATAATAATAATAATAATAATAATGAGAAGATTTAACAATAAAATCGTACAAAAAACTAAATTTGTTTCTATTTCGTCACTGTAACGGGATACGTTGGTTCATGACTTGTTCAGGAAATCATAACATGGTTCTTGCATTAATTAGAACTTAACTCATTTTCTTATCTCTTGGCATTACTCGTTGACGCAACAGATCCATAGCAGAATGCAGCATTTTACTAGTTAGTAAAGATTCCTATACCTATATAACTTGATGTGAATTTATAATAAAATGCATGAGATTTCCATAGATTAGATTGTAATTTTATTCCAGCAGTCTCTGGGGACTGGCCGTGTGAATTTGCACACGCGGACAGATGAGATGATAAGGGGATGGAGAAAGGAGTGATGGGCCGGTTAACGACTAGGGAGCCTTTGACCTTAGGTTGTGACATGATGTGGTGTGAATTTGAAATTGGTGGTTCTATAAAATGAGTTCTTGTAAGGTCGGTCCTGGCATTATATCACCTCATGTGTTCCCGTATGAATGAAAAGGAGTATACTTTTTGCTTGGAACAGCATGGGTCAACCAGTAAATTGGTTAGATGCATTGTTTGTACAGTTCTTCAGACTGACTAACTTCCAGTTAAGTTCTTGTCGTTTGGTGGTAGAGTAGAATGGTGGATGTCTGGCTGCTGGGACATAATGAAGTGAGATCGTTCGTCTTGCATAAAGAGACTTCTGGAAACAGGGTGGGAAAAGGTTGGGAAAGGAGGGACGAGGAGGGTCAGATCACAATGGCAGTCCTTTGAGGCACAGGTGAATTGTCAATGAAAATATCGGCTTGCTTGGCTCACACAGAGAAGCTTTCCTCGTGGCACTTTCTTTCATTCAGTAATCTTTGAATGAACTCCATTGTTGCCATCCATTGAATCCCTCGTCGTCTCAACTTGTCTTCCAACTTGTACATTTTTTTCTGTCCTCAATAGACAGCAACAGGATTCCGAGTAATTATAGCGTCGGTTTCCTTAATTGTGGCTTACATTGCATTGATTTCCTCTTTGGCCAAGCCGTGCCGCTGAGCCTCTGTATGTTCTCCCTGTTGGAAAAATCAAATACCTGCTGGGCTGGGATGTAGTATCGGAATGGGAAGTCTTGTCTCAGTTCATTCTTCCCTTGCAAACTCTACTGATACTGTATTTTCCCAGGCATAGCCAGCCTTCTACATTCATTCCCTTGGATGCTGAGTCTACAATTATTCAATTCTTTTCATTATACACCACTAAATTCTTTATTTTCGCATAATGCTTTGTAATGCTCAACAGATTATCAATACCAATACCATTATTATCCCTCTTTACTCTTCATGCATCCTTAACATGTAAAGTTCACGAGTCACTACTGCTATAGCTGCTGTAATATACAGTTCTCGCTGTTTCACATTATCCATATGCATCGTGCGACGCGACTTACATACGCGAGTTCCACCGTAGTACTACTACATGTTCAGTACTCACTTTATTTCCTCTCAGATTCTTTGTTCTCCTTCTTGTGAGTTTCTTTTGACTTGGGTATTTCTTTTAGTTTTTATCCCGTCTCGACATGCAACTTCTTTTAAATCATTTTTTGAATCCCATCACGGGAGAGCTATGTCCGTCGGCATCCCGTATTAGCCCAAAGCATTAAACTAAAATTGTACTAGCAGAAAAATAATAATTCTTGTTTGCCTTTCTTGTCCCTCTGTTTTCTTCATATTAAGAGATCTAAAAAGAGATTCATTATTGAAGATCATCACATCGTCCTTTTCTCCGAATTTATAATTTCCTAAAATTCTGTTGCACAGAAACGACAAAAAGAATTCACAGATTACTTACAAAAATGAGTGTAAGGATAGGAAATACATATGTATGAGAGTAATCCCTGCAGAGTGTACGGCACCAATGCATTGGCGAGCATCTACAAATACATAGATCTGTAGACGCATTTCTCGAAAAGTATGTACATACATACGTATAAAATGAATTTGATGTAGCAATTTGTATCTATGTTTAGTGCACTTTCTGCAATATTTTGATTGTTTAACCATTCTGTCCATTCAACGTTCAACTCCGAATAAAGCATGAGTGTAGCACAAAAATATCCATATTTCAATATATGTATCTTGAAATTCTCTAGCTACAAATTAAATCGCTTTTTGTGGTACATTTTCATTACCAAACTACAAGGAGTTTTCCAGTGTGTGGTAAGACTGAATAACAGGGAAAAATCCTCGTTTCCTCTGAAATCTCTGCTTACTGTGACATAAGATAGGATTGAAAAAACTCATGGCGATAACGTCCAGTTTTATAAGGCAGACCCAGCATGTAGTAAGCCTTGTTTGTGTAATTATACTAGACATTGTGCCTTCCTTATATAACTAAATACCCAAGTGTCCCTTGTCGACGATTCGTACTTGAGTGCATGTATACAGAGCAGACATATGAATGGGATTTAAAAGTGAGTCAATGAATTGACTGCGTTCATTGATTGAATGCGATAGTATTTTTTGGTTTTTTAAAGACTTTCTGACGGCAGTTATTCCAGTGAATTAGAAAAGTATGTATTCTGTTGGGTTGGAAGATTTCACGCCTGATTGTGTCCTTAACTAATCGTAATCGTACATTGCACTGCATGACCATTCATTACAATTGAGCTCACCTTCGTTACCACCCAGGATTTTTCACTTTCTCTTTAAACCAAACATATTCAAGCTGTGGAAGAATTTAATGATTTCATTTCAAGTAGATTTCCAAGAGAGACTCATCTGTTCAACTGTATTAAACGATTTTATTCCTCTATTGCTTATTGCTTTTGCATAAGAGCTCCTCTCATACGATTATTCTGCCTCAATTACTTCTTTTACTCATTTCTTTTTTCCACGTCTGCCTCACGGTTGGCAATGTGAGCACGTATGGTCCTTCTGGTCCTTCACACAGGGCATGAAATTCAGGTCCTACAATCCAGATTTCCAACAGCTATATGCCCAAAGAACGTACGGTGTACGAAGCGAATGCTGACAAATCAGGAGGAGGAGAGACTAAACCAGTCAGAATTTCCTAGACATCTAGGCACCACGCTTTGCTATTGCCTTTTCAAAAATACCCTCGACTTGGAATACATGGTCCAACACAATAAGTATGTGCAAAGGACTTATTCTGTATCCAGGGCCTGTAGACGAAATAAACTAATAATAAGTACACTTGTGAACATATTTAGAGTACAGCAATGATAAAAGGACGTCTCTAGTAACTCTAGTAGCTTAGTTTCTGTCTGTAACAGTGGAATTGGTATACGAGAGCTGAATTGACTAACTGAAAGGAATAATTGGAGCTGCGGAGACAACCTGCTGCTGAATATCAATCCGAGTGCGTGGTCGATGTATTATTATGCACAAAAGCATGAAGGACTCTTTGCCACAGGTGAAAGTGGACTCATGGAGTGCCGTGCCTCTATTATTTATTTGCATTCCTACAATATTCAGCTCCACTTACCTAAACTAATATAAGCATCGGCCATTGTGCATGTCTACACTCAAACGGACGACAAAATCATCGGGGAAATGCAATTAAGTGCATAATACAATAGTTTTTTTGAATGTCACAATAAATTACACAAACCAGCGGAAACTATATCTATGGTTTGTCAGGGAAAAAATGAGCATTAAAACTACTTTACTGCCGAATGCATATTTAACGTTTTGTTTTTCATTACAAATATGAACTGTTTACTTTTATTGCTGCCCTTGGTTCTTTATATTACATACTAACACACATCTGTTGTTGTATTATGAATCTTTAATATTTTAGAACCACAATATAATAATTTCAGTATTATTTTTCAGCCCTACCTGGACATAATTGTGCCGTGCAAGAATAATAGGATGATGAATTCTATTTTATTCCGAGAAATGACCTTATAGTATTACATAATTACTTATTAATGGTTCTCAAATTTGATTTGTTAAAATGTTGTAAGAGTGTACTTATTGCAAACATGAACGCATTTCAAAAATACAAAAGTATGTACACGCAACACAATATTACCTGGAGATCAAAATATTCATAAAGCGATTTCTACACGTGTATAATATGCCATTAAGGATTTTATTTAAGTAGATGCTTGCTTATAATGCAGTACTACTATGCGGGGATTAATGTAAACGAGACGTAAAAATTGCTTTGAGAAAAGCCGTGAAGCTCGTCATTCATCCGTTGAAAGCGAAGTAGTCGGTTAATTCGTCCAAGTGTACTGGTAGGCAGGTATGATACATACATATGTAGTGTGTCAGAATTGGATTAGCTGTGTAAACAGAGTCGTGTGTAATTTCCCTTTCAGAGTTAAGCCTGCATGCAAAGTACTGTTCAGCTCCAAGGTTTAAAGTGACAATAAATTATTGTAAATGATTTGTCTAACATGAGGGTAAGGGTACCCACTAGAATTCCACAGCTAGCATTGTAAAAATAGAAAAATATCCCTTATTGTTATATAAAATGCCTTTGTTCACTGGTTTACACAATTCAAATTATTTGTGGCTGTGGTGGATCTCGAATTCGAAAGCCCTTTGAATGTTGTTTATGCTCGTAATTGCTTACCCTGTAAACCATTTCACAGATTCAAAAACTGTTTATACTCCATTTCAACGTGTGTTAAATCCTTTGCTAGCACCGATTGGGTCTATTCGCTGCTACAGCTCTTTGAGTGAGCCCGGTTGAACTTTGACTAAACTGGAAGTTTTGACATAAGCAATAATTAAAGCAGTAACTGAACCAACAAAGGATAATCAAGGATGACAAGCCGTCCGAGAAAGAATTAAAAAATGGTGCAAATACGCTTCATAATACATTGAAGCAACTACGTACAGCGTTAAATATTCCGATACTGATATACTCGAGTCTTTAATGGGCTAAGGGGGTTCATGCATGTATGTAAATACATAAAGTTACCAGTAGTGGTCCAGAGGAAAAACTTTTGAGAAGATGAACCTGAGTGGGACTTTGACTTGACACAATATATAAAAGACTCAGGGGAAGAGAGTCTGTTAAGGAGAAATACAATTTTTCATCGGTAGTTTATTTGAAATGAAAGGGAAAATAGAGTGTGGGGAGATGATGAAGACAGAGAGTGCGACAAGATGAGTAAAGAAGAAGAAGAAGAAGAGGATAAAATCAGTGACTCTCACAAAAGAAAAGCTATAATCCAAGGAAGGAAGATTTCATTAAAAATGTGTCACAAGTTTCCAAGATAAGGAAGAGAGATTGTTGAATGTCTTTGTCGCTTGTGAGATGTGAGGATGGCGGGCGGGTAGGTTGCGGTGCATGACTTGTTCCAGGAGCCAGGACCGAAACCCCGAGACTCGGAACTACAAGTGAAAAGCCCGCGAAGGCGGAAGGAACGTTAAAAAGGACACATTTCCAGATTTGTGTTTCTCCTGTGAAGAAGTGTGTGGCGAAAGACGAGGCCCGAGAAAAAGGAGATGGTTTGTTTGGAGCGGAGACCGGAGGACGGTAGGGCAGTGCTGGAGTGTATATAAGTGAGGCTGGGTAGAGTGTGAGAGACAGAGGTATGAGTGCAGTGGTGGAGTTGCTGCTGGAGAGCCCCGAGGATCCGGCTGTGAGTGGAATAGGCTGTAAGTGCTGGAAGCAGTTGGAAGTGTGAGACTGCCGGACTGAGAGGGAGTAGAAAGAGGGATGAGACGAGAGGCCCGAGGAACAAGCGCAGTTCTGGGAGTCTAGCCATCATTGGAAGGTCTATTGGATTGATGGGAGTAAGGGCCGGAACTCAGTTTGAAAAGGGGCGTTACGACCATCCGGACAAAAAGGTTTTACTAGTTTCTCTCGTACACTGCACTACTGTCCCCGGTCTTTGGAACACGCTCCACAACTCTAATACAAAATCCCTAACCTAGTGGAATCATGAAATAACCTGAAAACAGAAAGTCTAGCACCTCCAACTTGGATTACACTCTCTGTTTCACCGTGTGACCAGATCATCTTACTTCAAAAGTGCTTATAATTGAGTGATTCGCTAAGAGGCAAACACGATTCTCATGCTCCATTAACTATTTCCGGACACCAACTTGGCTTCCTTCAGCCTTTTCCTTTTACTCCAACCACACTTCCACACTAAACACACAACACACTCAAAACTTTTTCCACACATTCTTCCCAACCCGCACGTTTTTCACGCTCACTTTTTCCACGCTTTCTTTGAAAACTTCAAAAACCGGATTTTCTTCCCGCCTTCCACTATTTTATACACACTTTGGAACAAGATAAACACACTTACTTTTCAACTTTTCCTCCTGGCTCACATCATCCGACGTCTTCTCTTCCTTCTCAGTGAACTCCGCTGCTCACCGGACGCTCCAGTTACGCTCCGAAACTATTTCAATCTCAATTAGCACCTCAATCACGTAACTCAACGGCAGAGTCAGTAAGGAAGGGAAGGGAAAAGCGGGTTGCAGTGATTTTGCACGAGACTTTTTTCCCCAGTTAAGGATTCCGATCAGATTTATTAATTCTATTACATTACGAGAGAATCCATGTGAGTGATTCCGCCGTTCCTCCTGTTTCTCTTCGCTACACGCTCCAGGAACGTCCTGCCGGTGAAGGTACGGGAGTTGTGACGTTTTTCAGCGAGTGCTCGTGTTAAAACATCATACTGCCGGCATCTCAGCTATCGCCCGTTGCCTCGTGGCCGGGCACAAATCATCACTCCAACGCTAACTCGTCAGATCCCATGCCCCACAAAGGTAAGACCATTTTATTCTGTTCAGCCACAAATGTATCACATTGCCTTAGAAGCTAAGACTAAGATCCTTTCATACAGCATACAGTACTCTTCACACTTACAGAAACAGTCTAATAAGGAATTCGAAGTTCACTCAAAGTTTTGGATTGAGCAATCCGCAGAGTCTATATTTGCATGTAGTACTCATCATTATATTTTAAAATAAAAGAGGCCCATTAGTGGATGAACCTTGTACGATTGCCTATGTATCTATGATGTGATATATCCACAGATTTGAGGAGGAGATGGCAGTAGTCGGTGAGGAGCATAGATCTTCGAAAAGGGGTAAATTTATAGAGAGAGAGAGCGAAAGGAACGGTGATGATACGGATGGGAGTCCTTTCCACAAGACAGACTTTTTTCAATGAGATTCTCATTAGTATGCGCTCTTTAGGGAGATCACATTTTGCATAAGGTCATCCTTGCTAACCCTATGATTATTGCCTCTGAATACTAATGCTTCCGGAATTCGATGAGATGTGACGGAGCACCGGAAAAGAGAGTGTCAGAGACCGTATAGATCCTCAATGTGTTTACTCCCTCTCTGTCTATCTTTCCCTCTCTGACTGTGCCTCGCTGGCTGTCTCTCTCTCTCTTTCCCTATCTCTGTCTCGTGTGTTTGAGTGTAAGAGAGATGAACGTGGATAATTCAGAGGCTCACCTCATGCTGAGCCAATCCAGTGGAGTTTGCCACAGTTTTTTCCCTTCTTTTCCCGTCGTCAGCACACACAGATTTTTGCTACATATATTATACATTATCATCATGCCAGTCGTTACTTGAGAGAGAGAGTCCCTGCGAAAGATGTGTTATGTGACTCTGTCCACTCCATTATATTTCTACACAATATAATGATCTCGCTTTTTGATTCTGGCAGCCAAATGAGCGTAGCTAGATCTTTGTTTGTAGCTCTGGAGTACATTGTTACTATGATATGACATTAGGACGTGGTTTCCACTGTGCTGTGGTGTGACTGGGGAAAAAAAAGGTTTTATTGTGAAAACGATCCAAATATGTGTGTGTGCTCGTCGTGCACATTTTACTCTCTTATTCGGACGACTGAGTTCCGGAAATCCGGTCGACTCCCAACAACGCCTCTGACAATAATAGAACTTTCACCAAGATTTTCCGCCGACTGCTGACTCACTTTTCCACTCTTCAACCAAATAACTCATCCTTCCTTTATCCTTTCTAGGTCAATTCCAATCTTCTTTTTTTTATGTCTACCACGCTTCTGTCCTTTTTCCAATCATCCTTTCCCTTGCTTAAATTTGACTTGTGTACCATTGCACAATTTCCCCCCAAAATACTTGGTACATCTAATGTGGTACTACTGTGTGTTTTCACACTGATTTCGATTCAATGCTTTCAGACAAAAGTAAAATAGCCTTGATGTAATCCTGAGCAAAGATTCTTTTGTCTAAGTACCGTGATTTTAGTCATTACATATTTTGAATTTGAATTTTTGATCATTGCATCGAATAATTATGCTGAGCATTTCAAGGTCCTCCACTTTGCTTTTCCAACGTTAATAATGATAGCCATGTCAAGGAAGCTATGAACTTAATGAAAGTTAAAAGAATGTAGGATGTAGGAAACTTTTATAAAATGTATCTTCCGAATTTTGACACCTTTAGTCTTGTTAAGCGCATACACTTTGTCCCATAAAAGCCTTGAGAATACAATTGTAGGAAGGTATAGAGTAGCTAACAAAAAGATTGATGTTTAAAGGATTTTCGGTGGTTGGTGCTATGCCCATATATATCAGATGACTATAGGCATTCACTTTGTTCCGAGTAGATATATAAGTGTATTATATTATGCAGTTTGCTAACTCGGTCATGCATGCTGACGTTGCGTTGTGGGACTGCACTCTCGAGAGTCTGCAATCTTGAGCAACAAAACTTTTTCCCTAATACTACTGACGCAAGATAAAAGAGTGGCAGATCTATGAATTACGACTTTATAAATTGCAAAAATCTTACTACACAACGACCTTGCAAAAAAAATGGACTACATACATACATACATGTACTTTTATCTCGTAAAACTTTTCCCTCACAATCTAATTTACTTTGATTTGAAATGATTTTGGCGGAACTCCAAGTCTTTTTCAAGTTTTTTTTTCATTCGGATTTTTTCTTTTTTTTTGCCTCTAACAGATGAGTCCTATAGAATCATCTGTAGATGTACATTAATCAGGAAAGTTTCTACAAAGAGAAAAAGTTTTCAACAAGTAGTTCTTTTGACATGAATTGGAATGAAACTTAAGAAATCCACAGATATGTATATATTTCCCACTAATACTCATACAATTAGACGAGTCATCGTATCGAAATAACATAAAAGGATGGTTCATTATTATCTAGTTATGATTATTATTTGTTCCACTATTGTTGTTATCTGCATTTACGACGAGAATACGACTACTTGACTACTTATTAGTAAAGTATGGGACATTAAATTTTTCCGAGTCCATAAATAATTATATTTACACAGAGGGCCCAGGAATTACTGTAGACCTTACACTGCAGAGTTTTCGCTGCACTGCACTTCACCGCCACCACCGTCTCCATTTCAGTAGCTTTCACGACTCATAATCTACAATGTAAGGCTACAATCAAGACTAACGTGTCATTGTGAAAGAATTAATCTTTCAATGAAAGAAAATACGACGATGACAGCACTAGTTTTCAAAGTACTTACCTTTCAGTTGCCTATTCTACTCATACAGGTCCTCCGAAAACTAGTCTCGTCGTTATCAAAGCTATTGATAAATTGACGGCATCCTGTGCTGTATAGATTGTATGTATAGCCTGAGTAGCTCAAAAAGTTTGATTCTTTCATATTTTATTTGAAATAGGACATGGGTCCAAGGTCCCGAAGGTACATAGGTAGATCCACATCCTTTTGAATCCCTCGCATTTTTACGTGTAAAATTAATACTAGCCTATAAATATACTGACGTACGCAATCCACCCTACCATTTATAGCTACAAGTTATGTCGAGAACAAGAACGTTTAACATCTAACTTGACTATATTACAAATACTCTGTTCTGTTGTAATATACATATAAGTAGGTGTAATAATTTGTTTTTCAAATTCAAGTAGCACTCCATTGCATAATGGCACTGACACCCAGTGCAGTGTTCACCCACAAATACTATCAAATCCAAATATCTCTGGATATACCTACGCTGATTTGTATGTTAGATGTAGGAAAGATTGCGCCCATTGCTTGCAAGAATAGCTACAAAGGTTTCACTTTGTTGGTCGCCTAAAAAAAGATTATATTTGGGTGCCATGTATTTATGTGCATAGACTCAGGTGAATAAAATGGTGGAAATTTATATTTAGTGCAGAAAGATAAGTATTATGGCTCTAGGGACACAATAGCTACATGTTACGAGCCAATCATAAAGCAATGCTGATCAGATATACTTTGTAGATTAGAATGACGAAACTGGATGTATAACAAACATACAAAACTACCTAGATGTATGGTGTACCTTTTAAAGAGAAATGATCACAGTGACTTTTTGAGTATCGTTTAACTGGAGTATTTTGCTGGTGAAAGATCTTTATTCCCGTGTAGACTGCATAGACATAGAAAGAGATGCATTGAACTCAAGTGAGAAGTGAGAAGTTTCAAAAAGCATTCATGACTCCTCTTTATGATTTCATAAGTGTCAACGACGGTCATTGTGTTGAGAGGAGGGCCGAGTGAGTGAGACGGAGATAGAAATTGTTGTGGATATTATTCATTATTGTTGCTAAGTTGCTACCTACGTTCCGTTTAAATTCTAGCGTCTGTCCCATCAAGTACCTCCATAGGTATATGCGGGTCGGAGGCTTTCCTTCTGGATACGAATACGAAATATCAACTCACAGTTGCATAGGCTTACATGGCAGGAGGAAGACCAGCATTTATGGGTGCACATATGTAATGATTGTGAGTAGTGAATGAGGAACATGAGGCTACATTTTTTTCCCTTGGCTTTTGGTCCATTGAAATAAAATTATTTTGTCAATGAAGACTCTTTTTGTACATTACATGATGGGGTCTTTATTGTAATTTAGTTTTCATTTTCAGACCCTTTAGCAGAGGTACGCACACACGTTCACACATACACTATAGAAGGAGCAGTCGCATCGGAAACACTACTGGCAGACACTTTGGCGTTGTATTTTCTGTATATTTCGCCCCTAAAACGAACAGCTACGGCTGCAGACATAATACACACACACAGTGCATATGGAAACATATAGTTGTTGACTCTTTGGCTGGTAGCTTGGGTTGACTTTGACTTTTGGGTCGAGTCTCTTGTCAAAGCAGAGGGACTCTTGTAAGTTTTGTTCGAGTCCTTTTCTCTCCACAGACAGTCTAATGATATTGTATCACATGACATTTGAACAA
Organism: Dicyrtoma fusca; assembly: GCA_034695205.1. Taxonomy (NCBI): domain Eukaryota; kingdom Metazoa; phylum Arthropoda; class Collembola; order Symphypleona; family Dicyrtomidae; genus Dicyrtoma; species Dicyrtoma fusca. The sequence goes on along the minus strand of JAQFZC010001789.1, from coordinate 12,674 downwards.
ACTGTCGAGTAGTTTGTTCTTCCTCCAACTTGTAGACATCTTTTGTGCCTTAAGGATCGGTCTAAGTTGAAACGTGTGAGCATGACATGACTTGTTTAACTCCAAAATTGCATCTTCATACATTATTAAATAGAGAACGACACTTACCTATTTTCCAATTCAAAGGCCGGCTGGGTCGGTAACGATATGAGCAAGAACAACTTGTCACTGAAATAGTAGCTACCAACATCGCTGCATAGGTACCTAGATTTGTAATCCAGCGGTGAAGGAATGCTAAGACGAAATCTGTCTGTAATTTGTGTACTAGCATTATTATTTTGAAAGAAGCACACACAATTCCAGAGCTGCGGAAGGACACGGTCATTATGAAAGCGTCTAATAAATATTCACATGTCTGCAGGTATTGCATTTGTTCTTACAACTTGAGTCTCTCTGTTGTCATGAAGTTGACCATATAGTAGCCACTGTGTGAAAGTGACAAGGAGCCACTTGCGTCCCTCAGTAAAGCTTCATGGTTTGGTTTACAAAATGTTTACATCTGGTACCTGCCTTTGTTGTAGTTGTTCCTGAGGAAGATGGTAAATGAGAAGAATGTGCTCTTCAGACATTTATAAGAAGCAGTACGTAGACTCAATACTTGGACCTACTACATCAGTAGCTACTTAGGGACTTGCACTACTTTATGTAGGTACATAGAAAAGATGGGTTCGTAGGTTGCTACTACTGAAGTCTTGCCAAGGAGAAGGAGAAACTGTGATCATAGGGATATAAAAATAAAATAGTTGTAAATGTAGTTGAGAATTGCAAATAAAATTGACTTATAAGCGCGTTTGTCAAGGGAAGTACTAATATTATTATCAACTAGCTCTTCACGGAGCCCTGACTCAGTGTGTGCTCCTCCTCTCGTGTGTAGAACATGAAAGAATAAAAGGCGATCATAAAAAACGTTTCTCATTCCTATCTCCTCCCACTGCCTCGTCTGCATTCCATTTAAGTGTCTGGATTGTCACAGTTTCCTTGTCCTCTCCAAATAGTATATTACAGACAGTGCAAAAATCCTCAATTCGTTTCTCTCTCTCTCGCTCTCTCTCTCTGTATCCTTCCAAACTCAAACGTGGACCGGACAGTAATATTTTCAATGGAACCTTTTCCACGTATTATTAAAACTATACATGTAATGTGTGAGATCCATAGTTCACATCTTCAGACCATTACGCTAGGAAATTTGATTAAAAGTTGTTCTTGACAAGTTGAATTCGATTTTTAACCAAGTAGTAAGGATGTAAAACTTAATTTACGGATGTAATTTAAAATATTTACGACATCTTTACCAATCTTGTAACAGCTTAATAATAATTACTATATAAATTACAAATGCGAGTACTGCCAGCAAATAGGATGGTACAAATGAAATAGGGAAAGCCTAGGCAAAGTCAGCATTTGAAATATAGGCATTATAATATAAATAATATTTAGGTGTATTAAAAAAGCAAACTAGAGATTGAATGAATGATATTATGAATATACATACTAGATTTTAGATTTTTCTATTAGTAATCGTGAGGAAATCTATGCAACTTGGGAGAAAGTTAAAATGGGATGATTCTTGTTGTATAGTGTAATAGGTATATATATATTCGACTGAAAGAGATGGTAATTAGGAGGTCTTGAGTGTTGGGAAAACCCTGGAGGGTAAAACGTAAATAAAGCTTCTTATCCACTTCTCGGGTATTGTAGTGAGGAGTGCAGTGCAGTGCAGTCTGCATAGGGTCTGTTTTTGAGACGTTGATACCATTTTCTGACTGACTTTGAATTGACAATGCGACATTGATAAGCCAGCTATGACATTTACATGACAGCATTGTACAGACAATGGGTTGGCAGTGATTTTTAACAGCCTTTTGTTAGAACTCTCTTCACCATCCTCCCCTCCATGATCATCAGCATAATGACAATGTCAACTACATAGTCCTCATATCTGTAGTTTTATGAAAGCGAAATCGTATTTTTATCCCGTGCCATGAACTAGCGGAGACTGCGTAAGCTCTCATCATTTTCTTCCCCTCACACGACTATCACATTTTTTAGCATCTGTGTGTGTGTGTCTGTGTCTATGTGCATGGAGTCCAAATATTTCACCAGTTTTCAAGAACTTTACTATTCCTTTGCTATACTTTGGATGACATTAGCTTGGCATTTCTATGCCTTTGGAATGCTAATCATAATGTGGGTCAAAGGACGGTCCATGATGACACTGCTACTCACCACCGTCATCATGGACTCTAAAAATCCCAGCATGGACATCCATGCGTAAATTATATTTGAACTTGTTCACTCCAACGGAAGGGACAGGGCTTTTTTTTATTATTTTGAGCGTCTTGCTCCTCTTTCATCCTCCACCATCTTAGAGTCAACCATGTAAGGGAAGGTGGATAGGTAAAATACGATGTAAGGTCCGTGTTTGGCGTACGGTAACAATTACAGGATCATTTTCAATGTTTGTAGATACTAATAGGCTGGACTATTCTACAGGGCACAGCGGTATCAATCAATTGGGCGGCGTTTTCGTGAGTGGAAGACCCTTACCTGACTCAACACGACAAAAAATAGTGGAATTAGCTCACTCAGGAGCAAGACCATGCGATATCTCAAGGATTCTTCAAGTCTCCAATGGATGTGTATCAAAAATATTAGGACGGTAAGTTCACCAAATCCTACCCTTCCTTTCAATCATTACGAGAGCCGCTTGACCAATTACATACATGCTATATACATACATTGGCATGGCCGTTGCGTTCCTTATTGGGAAACCTAATTTATAGCGATTAGAGTAGATTTTAATTGTATTTTTGTGCTTGCGTGCCCACTTCCCCAAGGAACGAATAAAAAAGATATCACCGACAAAGTGAATAGGATGTAAAAGACAAGATAATTAAATGAGAATAATATACATAATTGTATTTGTGGTCACCACTATGGAAAGGAATTATGGGAGAAGGATTGATGGGAGACGTGGTAACTTTTCATGGAAATTGATTTCTATGAATTACCCCGTAATTCCTTTACGAGTCTCTGGTGTAAAGATGTCATTTCACTCTTTCACAGCCCATGAGTAACTCATGAGCATGATGTGAAGCAGCTTCACAACAAAAAAACTTGCTGGGCCCAGTGGAATTGTTATGCTTCATGTAATTCTAACAACATTTTAACACGCTAGATAATAACATGATATATAGCCAACAAAATTTTATGTATATGTGTTTGATTAGAATTTACAATTTCAATATTGAGCTGTTTTTACTGTGGGATTTTATTTATTAGCTATTTAGTGATTGTTGGGAATTTCATGCATGGCTGTAGGTTTAATATACACCACGAGTAAGTGTAACCGTACAAAATTAGAGAATCTACCCGTATACATTGTATTTGTATAGTTATAATAATAATGTAATCAAGGGATCATTTTCAGTGGTGTAAAATTAAGATGTTTCTTTTGACTATAGGTATTACGAGACTGGTTCTATACGACCTCGTGCTATAGGCGGAAGTAAGCCCAGAGTAGCCACGTCCAGCGTCGTGCACCGTATAGCTCAATATAAAAGAGAATGCCCATCAATATTTGCATGGGAAATTCGAGATCGTCTACTTTCCGAAGGGATCTGCTCTAATGACAATATTCCAAGTGTAAGTGTAAGTTCTTCCATGAACGGTGCTGGGTAACACTGTTTTCTCATTTTTTCTATGTACCTAGTTGCTTTTCACACATACAATTGTACCGTATTTATTCGTGTGTTAGCCCATCCCTGGACTGGAAGCAGAGCTTTTAGCTGTGTTCAAATAATATGTATGTATTTCGTTCTTTCCACGATCATTTTTGCTCTTTAGTCCGGGACTAATATACGCATGAATACGGTATATAGATTGTAATTATGTCATATCTCTACCCCTTCTGTCTGTCTCTAAGTTTGAATAAGGAACTCTCCTTTTGTGAACATCATCACGTGAATACTGTAGTGTCAGGTGCATAGTAACAAGTTTGTGTAAACCGTAAACTACTTAGTTCTACCATAACCCCAAAGCGTTGAACTAATTGACTTTTCTTTGTATACCTCGGTAGTAAACTTGGAAGCTGGGCTTAGGATGGCATAGTACAGATAGCACAGCACTCGCTCTGAATGTGATGCGATAATCACTGAGGCATTAATAACGCATACAATGTTGTCAGGAGTGAACAGGGAAGGAAATCACTGATTTTGTTAGTATATTATGGTGATGATTAATAAAAGTAGGGAAGACTGAAAGGATTCCCTAATGCTTGTCATGTAGATATAGATTAGTAGAGTGGACTAGCTCTGAGAAGGGTGTCCTGGGTCTGATCATAAGTGTTGCTCTGTTTGCTCATGTGATTTATGTATGCTCAAATAGATGATCTCGGCAGCATTCCACATAAACCATGTAAACGAGTCGGAATTTTTCAAAATTTTCTAACCAAATATCACCAAAGTATTTGGTGCTAGTGTTTTGTCTGCATATTAAGGCTTTGCTAGTAGATTCTAGAATGCACATAGGTACCATGGCAGGCCAAATTTTCTATGTAAGCGAGTACATAAACCCTTTTATACATACATATAGGTTTACTGTACACCCTGCCCTGTACTGATCTAGACAGTAAAAACTCTCCATTCACTTTTTGATTCAGATTTTTTTCCTCCCTTGCTTATCGTTAGCAGTAAGCCCCGACTTGATACTCGTTTTTTTTCAAAACACTTTCATGTCGATTGCTGCAAATTGGAGTCAGTCACAGTTACACACAAAAATAAGGAAAGCTTGTATAGCCATAGTGTGTGTACGGTGCAGTACGGTAGTATTCGCCGGTCTTTTTGGTCCGTACACTTTTTCTATCTTTTTTTCCACGTATCAGACGAGAGAGTAAGATATGCTGTGCGTGTAGCGTGTGACAAGCATAAGCATTCAGAGCCATTGAAGGCTTAGGATTTTGGAGAATAGGCTACATGTGTTGAGTATGCATGTAGCAGTGGGTATAGGTATATATGGTGGGATGGTGAGTCTCCAGTGGAAGCGGTAGCAGTAGTTATTTTGGCCGATCGGGACGTCATGAATGTAAGGACTGCGTACTCCAAATACATGGAACAATTTATGCATGTATGGAATGGAACATGGGTAGGTTTTGGGCAGCGGAATAGTTGCAGCACCCTTACGGGGATCACAGCTTCAGCTCTTGCATTATGGATCAGGTCGGTGAAGTGTGAAATCGCAGACTTGGGGAGCAAGTTCGCATACAACGACACTCTTCTACCATTTCTTCCGTTCTTCCGAAAAAAAAACCTTCTATGAATGTGTGTACGCTGGGTCTCTATGTGTAGGAATATTTCATGAACAAGAGGACCCTCTCCTGTCATTCTGATAACTACATATGGATTTCCCACATGTAAGAGACTGACAATGTAGACGTAGGGTTTCACGGACGTCAAAATAGTCAACTTGCTTGGCTCTGGTCGAATAGGAATAACACGTAGGTATGCATACCGCATGAGACATAAATAAATGTTGTGCTATACCTACTAGACCTTTGTCAAAGACGTGGCTTAACCGTCTTACGACTAGGGCTAGTACAGTGGCTTGATGCATACATAATCTGTGACCATTTGGTGTCAAAGGAAACTTACTTAGCTGCATCTCAAATGCGAGTTTGCACATTCGTACAATCCAGCGTTCGCTTCTGAAGGTGAATGGGGACGTGAGATGGTTCGTCTGACTGAAAATCGTGTAGAATCAAATCCGAGAGTTTATAACCCACTTCCGCCTCCATGCGGACGGGTAACATTTCTCATCCGATTTGGTGGTCATGTAGACTGTTGAACGTTCCTGCTCGTCTACCAATAGTCCGCTTAGGATCTCGTAGGTAGATGCATGAGCTGAATGCGAACACGGTGGAAGCCACAGTCCACTCTGCAGTAGAGTCATAGCGAAGGACATACATGTATTTTGCGCCATTATCCGAATTGTCACAACTATTTCCTTCTTCGCAAGTCAAACTCTGTGGAGTAAATTATTTGTAAGAATCATATCCAACTAATGTGCACAAGTGGACCGCATTTCTACCGTGTTGCCCGGCAATGGCCGGTATTGTGGCTAAGTGAGGCATAAACTGATTGTTAGTGGTCATTTCGTTAGTAAAGCTGGTGGCATATGTTTCCTTCCTCCAGTTTTGGTACTCCATGGGGACAATACACGGAATGTCAACATGTGCATTTCTTGGGACTTTGAACGTGGAGGTGTAAGAAATGGGAAAGACTAGGAAATTCCCTGAATTTTTATTGAAAAGGTAATGATGTGGTTGAATGGGATGAGATTGGACTTGAATTGACTTCCCATTTCATGATCGTATGCATGTGCAAATGAAGACAAGCTGGCAATTCATTACATTTTCGTTTTCTATGGAAATAAGCGGCGGAGTGGTGAGACTGGTGAGGGGCAACGGTAAATATGAAACCGGAGAGGGTATGGAAAGGCTTGAATGAGAAAAAGAAAGTCATTAATAGATGTTTATTTGGAGATAGAGATCTTTTCCATTTCGTGTGATGAACTCTGACTGGAGAGGGCGAGATGCGGCACGAATGTGCAGACAGACCGACAAGGACTGAGAGAGTCCATTCCTGTCATCGTTGTTCACTGCGTGTATGTTCATGCCTTCTGTTTCCATTGCTCAGAGGGAGCATTAATGTCATATGTGGTACACTATTGTACTTGGGAAGTGAGATAGAGATGAGAGGGAAAGGGGCCAGCATGATCTATGCATTCATAGCCGTCGTTACAGATTACTATCAGGAGTTCATTTCTCGCTCTCATTTGTATTTATAGCTAGTCTGGTGATTGTTCTATTAATCAGCTAAGAATAATCATCACAAATCGACTCGTGTGTCAGTAGGGTGCCAAGATCCGTGGAGCGATCAAGTACAAATGAGAATGCTTTCATGGATAATCACAATTTGAATATTTTGTGCAATCCCAATGTTCATTTCCCATTTTTAGACGAATTGAAATTGCCAAGCATCGAGGAGCCGAGACAGACTGACGGTGGAACATGCTGATATCTCAATGTGGAATAAAATCCCACATCGGGTCCTTGCTTGGCTCACTGACTGACAACTCCTGATCTGATTGTTCCCAATGTCCCAATGCAAATGTCAACGGCTGTACTAGTCTCTGCTGCCTTCCAATCTGCATGAAATCCGTGTAATTCCATGCAATTACTTTTGTTGGGATTGGAAATGCGAATTTTTCCACATCCTTGATGTCATATTAGTGAAACTAATGGGAATGGTTTTCGTCTCGGTTTTCCATGTTGGCTGTTTTTACCGATGGTCCTCTTTGGAAGGAAAAAAGAGAAAGAAAAAGGAATTATGATTGGGACTGCAGTGCAGTGGTAGTACTAGTTGTCGACATCAATCTCTTTCATATCGGCAGGGTAATTTTTTGCTGATTTGAGCCGGTTCCATTATTCGATGAGTGTGAAGTCGACGCCGTACATAGACGTATACAGATGTGTAATGTATTAGTTCTGTGTACTGTGGGACGGAGAGGAGCGTCGTGATGATGATGGTGGTGTGTGTGGTGACGATGACACGCTACTTGTGCCTCCAACACAACTTTTACCATGAAGAGCGCACAAGAGCGGATAGTCTGCCATTGTACGGCTCGGTTCTGATGTGTCTACCAGCCAGCCTTTTTCTACCACGTCTGTATGACTCTTGTTTCACGCTTATTACGTGAATTTCACATCTCCGACTCTTTACTGTGATGAGAAAGTACGAGGGAGTCACGGGTACGAAAAGTTGACAAGGCGTTATGCCATTCTTTTGACGTCTTCATCGATCTTCCCTCAAGCGTTGTCAACGCTCGTCTCTGTATTTTGGACGCTCACTCTCTTTTGTCCCACGATCTGATCTGACAGCGGAAGAAACCAAGGCGGCTTTCAAGGCTTTTCTATGATGTGGATGTGATGACTTGTAGCTCTCAAGATGTACAAAATCTTCATTCTTCATTCATTCTCTCTCTACCACACACGCCGCACAAAGATAGGAGGAGGGAGAGAGACTGGAGATAGAGAAAGGAGACGGGAGAAGAAAAAAAACTCCAGTCAAATTACCTTCTCAAGTCCCTAGAAATCTTCAAGTATTATGTTTACATTCTTACGCTCGCTTTCCCTAGTCAAGCCTATTTTCCACTGTTTTTCTTTACTAGACAAATACATGACGCATTTATCCAGCCCTTCATTGATAAATGACAACGTTTCATTATCCCATTTGGACCTCTTGTGCTCTTTGTCTTTCGGAATTAGCCATTTACGACGCAGGTGGGTTCCGAAAGGAGATCTACGTGCAGGGCTAAGGGTGTAAAGAGAGAAAGAATACGCTTGTGCGTCCTTTGAACTGAGAAAGAAAGACAGCATTGTCTCTTACGCCCACCATGTGGTGTTACTTATTAGTAGTGGATGTGTAGTAGTTGAAGGGAAGATAAATCTGAAAGGTTTTAGGTGGGAGGAGGAAAGGCTTGCAGATGTGAAGTACTGTGATGTGATACTATAATAGAGATAAAAGCCTGCACACGATCTAAATTTATAACGGAAGCAAGGAGTTGTTGAAAGCCAATGTTGTAAAAGAAAGTTTGAATATTCCTCCTATTTGCATGTTCCATTAGACTTGATACTGGGGAAAGTGACTTGAGATGGTGGTGGTCGAAGTTGACGGAGACATGGTAAAAATGTAAAGTCAGGCGAAAGCATGACGAAGAGATGGTAGTTTATTCTTTTGTGTCTTCCCTTCACTACATGCTCGCTCAACTCATGTATATGTCGATGTGTCTGTCTGTCTTCTCATAGGGAGGAACAATGAGAGATACGTAGACAGAGATGGAGAGAGAGAGAGAGAGGGCTTCTGCAAGCTGTGTAAGCTGTACAAATACACAACGGACGATATTTTGAATTTTGGTTGGGAAGAAGAGAATAAAGAATCAAGGCAGAATAAGGTTCTCGCCCAATTTTTCTCATTCTCGTCAAGACGAAGACGAAGGCGAGGTTTAGGACCGGTGGAAGGAAGACAAGGTCTCTCATGTATATATTTTATGTAATGTGTGAATGCTTGAACAAGATTTGTTCCAGTAATGCACACAGAGGTTAGGATGAGATAGATGTAAGGCTTTTAGTGAAAATATCGTGAATACTAAAATGGAAAATGGTTTTTCCATGACAAAATGCATTTTCGCCATCCTCCTGACACCATCATATAAAGGATTGGTGGAGGATGAAGAGTTGTTGCCGAATGCTTCTGACAGTATTCTCTCTCCTCATGCAAACCTACATCTGTGGAGTCAAGAGAGAGACGCTCTTACGGGTGTAATAATTTACCGTTGTATGCTAATGACGGCTCAAAGGATCCACCAAGTAGTTCCTCTTTGCCTCCTCCTCCTCCTCATCCACCCGATAGCAATTCATTTTTCTTCATCTTTGCTATTCTGCTATGCAAGCATTAAGCATTTTCCCTTGCTCACAAATCCCTGCAGCTTATGCTTTCACTTGCCTCTCCTGCGATCTCTCTCACTCTCCCACTCACTGTCCCTGCAACCATTTAATTTGATTCGTTTCATTCTCAGGTATCGTCCATTAATCGAGTGCTTCGAAATTTAGCCTCACATAAGGATCCAACGGAGGGTCTCACGGGGATGTCTCAAGAACAGGACCAAATTGCACATGACAAACTACGACTTTTAGGAAGTCATCAGAATTGGCCACGAAGTCAATGGTATTCTTGTAACAATTATTCTATTGGAGGGGGTGGTGGCGGGATTAGAAGTCCGGAGGATAGCAACGGATGCATCAATTCTTCATCCCCAGTGGACGATTACGCCGCCAAAAAAGGTACAGCCGCTCATTTCCTGCCTCAGCGTCCATCATCAAGTTTAAATGTCTTTGTATACACTTTTTTTTAACTGCCTCCACGTCTTTAGTATTTTGTGGAGTAACGTGAATCATTTCAGCACTCACTTCCATGTTTAAAAGTTTAACTCTGTAAGACTATGGGTCACAAAGTGCACTAGAATTGAACTGCTCGACGTCTCTGTCATGTGACTGTTAAAAACTTTATAGCCGCGACAATCTTAGGGTTAAGAAGCATGGGAGCTGAAACTCCTTTCATATTCTACACATGACCAGCCATCCACACAAATTACCTTTCTTAAATATATTTTATAATACGAATGCATCCACATATGTAGGGAGGTATACGTATGCACATACGTGAGTGATCAATCTAGTTCCAGTAGCTTTCGGAAAAGCTTTCGAGTAGTATTCTTAAATCCTTGTCGACATTGAAGCCGCTGTTCTTGCATATGTATGGGGACCGACTATACCTTGAAAGTACCCTTGCTATCCTCCTTCTTGCAACTTAGATTTTTCCAATTTCCCTTTTCAAAGTCATCCTACATAAAAATTTGGATTCCAACCAGAATTTAATGCCAATTCTGCATGGCTTTTAAAGTACCTATGCATGCAGTTAAGTTCACAAAAAGAGTAAGTTTGCTTTCCCGTCCTTCCCTCTCTGAATAGTACACATTGCAGACAACATACATGCATATTAATAGCAGTGGTGGTATCAGCAGTATCAAGCTCGCACGTTCGTATACGTATGCATGCTCTCCTCGTAGGTTGAATTTAAGATGCTTTCTTGCATGTATAGGTTCTCTGCTGAAAACAAAAACGTGCATTTAGTATGCAAGAAAGGAGAAAAAAGCTGAGGCAGAGTAGTTATGTAGAAGAAGTTTAACTTTGAGACTCGTTTGGTTTGAGTTGAAAGTTGTCTGGTAAACGTGTCTCTGGCTTTGGGAAGAAAAGAGATTGTAGGGATGTAGGATATATTCTTTAAATTGTTGTGGATAGATGTACATTATGTACTCTCGGCAAAAATATTGAAGGCATGTCGGCTTCATAAATCCTATTATACGGACTCTACACCTCTCATCCCTCCACGAGGCCCTATCATGCATATGTCCAGATAATATGTACTAATCGGATTCGAAGTCCTCGGAATCCGTCGTACCGTGGCTGTATGTGAAAGCACGGTCCTCGTTGTATGCACATAGTTGTCGAAGGTGGGTATGTACACTTCGGTTCCGGTAAGGACTCGACAAAGAAGAACTCCATATGTGGAATACATCTTCATACACGGACTAAAAACGTAAACGACTAAACTTTATGCATCGAGACGATAGTTTGTTGGGGAAGAAAAAGGAGTGAGTGTGCTGAATCAAAGAGTGAAAATCGCCAAAACAGCAATATCCTGCATACATTGAGGAGTTGAAAAACTAGACAATCCATCTCATTTCTGTTGAGAGTAAAAGGACCGCTCTTGTAATTGCTTTCATAGCTTAGATCCACTCACATCATTCTTCTCCATCCTCTCTAGAAATTCCCAGTCTCTCTCTCTCACATACACTCACTCGCTTTCTGCTCTCCGTTTCTGTATTTCATATTATGAGTTTTAAACCGAGGAAAAATCTTGCTCTCACATGCATCATCAAGATGTTATCAGGATGGAATGGCACGAGTCACCCTTTGCCCAACTATCCTCATGCACACTCACTCTCAACTTTCATAACTTTTTTTTGTCTTCCTTATCCCATCTTTTTTTCGGACACGTTGATCATCCCGATGAAGTACGGACCGGCCCTGGAAACATTTCATGCTGCTGACAAAAATGATGTGATTCTCACTCACCATCCAATCAGATCGGATCCATCCAACGCTTCTTCATACAATTTCCGTTATCAGTCTTTCAACTCCTCATAATATTTGTTAGCGATATTAGTTTCTATTTCTCATCGAGTCGCCAATCGCACGTCCACATCGCATCGTCCGTCATTAACATGCACGTCCGGGTGACGGGAATACAGCGAGTATTTCTTGCCATTTGATTCGTGTCCACGTATACCTAGTGAGCTTCCTCCAGCCGTTTATCATACTGTAATGTGAAGCCTTTGACTTTGACGCCAACTGGAACACAATACAATTATTATTACGATTATTATTGATTTGAAGAAAGGAGCTGGTGGGAAGAGAGCTGATAAAGAATTTCTACAGAAAAATGATTAGTTTATTAGATGCATTGTATGGTGTATTGTTGGTGGCCACGTGGGAGTGTTGAGTGTGGACGAGGATGATATAGACATGGAAGTCAGTTCCAGCTCCAACTCCTCATGTCATAGTCATGAGTGTGCGGCTTGAGTTTGGGAGTCTTTAGAGACCGAGGCCTATAATGTTGACGAGTGCACAATGGCTCTTGGGTTGGGAATGGAGAAGTGGAGCACTGTGTGGCCATACATTGCGTACATAGATACCTAACTGCTTAATTCCTCATTCAAGTTACGTAGGATAGGGATAAGGAGAGTGTGTGTGAAAGTCATTGGTTAGTTGGGAAGGGATATGTACTGAAATGGATTGACGCCTTCCTTCAATGTGTAGCAAATGGGAACACAAATTGATGAGAGAGGGCCCAAAGGGGAAACTTGTTTCTCTGTAGTTCCTTATGGGGTGTCAATCGTGTCACAAGTCTGCGATGCACTCATTGTTTCTCTCCTATTTCTCTTCCATTTCTCTCACG
>JAQFZC010001788.1:0-26916 GCA_034695205.1 Dicyrtoma fusca | reverse complement strand
AAACAACCAATCTGCACATTTTGAAAAAGTTGTAAAACAACCAATCTGCACATTTTCAAAAAGTTGTGAAACAACCAATCTGCACATTTTGAAAAAGTTGTAAAACAACCAAACTGCACATTTTCAAAAAGTTGTAAAACAACCAATCTGCACATTTTCAAAAAGTTGTAAAACAACAAATTACACATTTTCAAAAAGCTCTAAAACAACAAATTACACATTTTCAAAAACGACTAAAACAACAAATTACACATTTTCAAAAAGCTCTAAATCAACAAATTACATATTTTCAAAAAGTTCTAAATCAACAAATTACACATTTTCAAAAAGGTACAAAACATAAAATTTTTACTTTAAATTCTACCAGAACTGGTCAAACAAGGGCGGACTTTTCATTTTCGAGTTTAGGACGCATTTCTGCCATTTTTGATGCGTTCTAAATCCTTTTCTAATGCGTTCCAAATGAAAAATCGATCAATTTTTAATGGGGTTTTCAAGAGTCTGTATTTAATAAAAAATTAAAAACTAAATAAAAAAGTAATAACTGCAAAGCCCCTTAATTTTACTAGACACTGTGCCCCTGCAATGGCAAATGGCACTAGCGCTGGCACTGGTCTGTTTCTGTTGCCCATCCTTTCCATTTCCCAGAGTATAGCCGTTAGATTTATATGGCATATGGTCTGGGCTATATATTTAGCTATAGCTATGCCTATAGCAAGGCCTATAGCAAGGCCTATAACTATATCCATAGCTATACCTATAGCCACACACATAAGGCTCGGCTCATTGACTTCGTGTCGTTGCCGATGATTTTCCCTCCCGTCTGCAATAAAGTACAGAATATAATGTATGCGGGGCACTAGTCATGGTAATGGCTATGGTAATTGTCTATACCTATATCCATTTTCTTTGCTATACCTATAGCATGGGGCTATAGCTATAGGCAGTATAGGGCACAGGCTATACAGCTATATAGCAAATCATACATAATTATTTCTGCTTATTTGTACTGGATAGATTTATAGTTTCTCCACATGTACTTTCTCCCTTGCCTTTGCTTTCCTTTGCTTTCCCTTCCTTTGCGTTGCCTTGACTTGGCTCCCAGTTTGATTGAACAAAACAAACAAAGGAATGTCTTTGTAAATAATTGCTTTACGACTTTATTTATTCTTTTTTTTGTACCATTTTTTTATCATTCCTTTCTAGCCTTTATTTCCATGATGTAGAGACCAGAGCAGCGTCAGCAATTGTAGCTACTGATAGTTTTTTCCATTGAAAATTATTATGAATTTTTTTGGTATTAGGTTGGCATTTGGCAGTTTTGTTGGGCAATTTCTTTTTAACAACATTTGCAAAGGAAATTGTCTGTTTGAAAATGTATTTTAAAATGTCTTTTAAGGAAGTGTACGTTTTGAAAAACACATTTTTCAAGAAAACTACTTCTTGAAAAGCATTTTTTAAAGAATTATACTTTTTAAAAAGTGGTTTATAAAGAAATCAGCTTGTTGGAAAATGTTTTTCAAGGAAATCTGCTTTTTTTAAAAAAATGTCAAGGAAATCTACTTTTAGAAAAATGTTATTTAAAAATATCTAGTTATGAAAAAATGCATTTCAAGGAAATATATTTGTTGAAAAGCAAATTTTGCAAGGATATCTATTTTTTGAAAAGCCAATTTTCAAGGAAATCTACTTTTTGAAAAGCCCATTTTCAAGGAAATCTACTTTTTGAAAAGCCCGGTTTGCAAGGAAATCTACTTTTTGAAAAGCCCGTTTTGCAAGGAAATCTACTTTTTGAAAAGCCCGTTTTGCAAGGAAATACACTTTTTGAAAAGCCTGTTTTGCAAGGAAATCTACTTTTTAAAATGCCCGGTTTGCAAGGAAATCTACTTCTTGAAAAACATTTTTCAAGGAAATAATGTTTTTGAAGTATGTTTTTGCAAGGAAATCTATTTTTGGAAAACGCTTTTCAAGGATATCAACTTTTTAAAGAATGGATAAATGCAATTGTATGTTTTAATTCGTAATAGAATGTACTTTAAATGATTTTATTATGTAAATTCAAGTTGCAATAGCTACGAGAAGAAGGAGGTATATAGGTATTAGGATTGTAATTTTGTGATGATTACAGCTCACGAGTTGGTCCTTTGGTAGTTGCAAAGAAAATCAATGGTGCGTTGAAAGACGTGGGTCAATAATTTCACTGGCCTTAAAAGTGAAAGTGAAAGTGAAGGTGAAAGTTGAAGTTGACGTTGAGTGAAAGTAGCTAATTATAGTTTCCAGGATGGGGAATGCAAATATGTAAGCGTTACGATGCAAGGTACTTTGAATTGAACTCTTGTATGCACAGAAAACAAACGACGCTCGCTTTTTAAATTGCTAAGCAAGAATAAAACTGGGTATTTTCAAGTTGTGTGTAAAATGTGTTTCAAAAATGGATTTAAAAAACAATTTCAACTATTTGATTTCTTCAAAAATACGCTTTTCAAAACACTGATTTCCTTAAAAAATGTGTTTTAAAAAATTAGATTTCCTTGAAAAATACGCTTTTCAAAAAGTAGATTTCCTTTAAAAAATGTGCTTTTCAAAAAGATGGTTTGCTAAAAAAATGTGCTTTTAAAAAGTTGGTTTTCTAAAATACATGTGCTTTTTAAAAACTAGATTTCCTTGAAAAATGTGCCTTTCGAAAAGATCGTTTTCTAAAACAATATGTGCTTTTCAAGAAGTTGGTTTTCTGAAAAAATGTGCTTTTTAAAAACTAGATATCCTTGAGAAATTCGATTTCAAAAAGTTAGTTTTGTGAACAAAATGTGCTTTTCAAAAAGTAAATATCCTTGAAAAATGTGCTTTTGAAAAATTAGATTTCCTTGAAATATCTCTTTTTCGAAAAGTAGATTTCCTAGTTAATTTGTTCTAAGCTGATTTCCTTTAAACACGTTTTTCAAAAATTCGAATTCCTTACAAACGGTGAATACGGATTGCAGAAACGCGTTTGTCAAAGTAAACTTTCTCTCTGAAAACGTCCTTTGAGCCTTGTTAGCCTTCATTTCCGTGTTGGTGAGCAAACGTGAAGTTCTCGCAGCCCGGAAACTCATTGGAGAATTGCTTGGATGCTAATTTGTGAGTTACATAATTTAATAATAAAAAGTTTTAGTGCGGAGGCAGAAGATCCGTCATGTCTTTTCAACTCTTTTCCCTTCAAAGGATTCGCCCAGCTAATTTGTATGTAAAAATAGACACGGCCTTTCTTACTTTCACTTTTGAAAATATATTTTCTGTAGCCAGTGGTCGATAGGAGCCATAGCAAAATAGATACTTAAAAATACATCGCTGGTGTAACTGCAAAGTGTCGTACAGCTTCAGTTTTGGCCTAACTGCAAAATGATCAAAGGGCATCCATATTTATTTCCCACGAACTTTTTTAGCGCAGTGTCGCTTTCACCTTTCGCCATATTTTAAAAAAGCGTAAAATCTCTTTCTCCCTTTTTTAGAACTGTAACATCTCTTTTTACCATTCTAAAAATAGTTTAGACAGAACGTTTTCTCGTTTTGACTTATTTAAAATGTTAAATAGCACTTTTTGTATTAATTGGAAAGTGTAATTATCTCGTTTACTCATTTTTTAAAAAGTCCATTGCCTTGTTTTACACTTTCTTAAAAAGCCTTGTATCACTTTTTGAAAATTTTCAAAAACTGTATTATCCTGTTGTACATTATTTTAAAGAGTGTAATAACACGTTTTGCCTTTTTTAAAAGGTGCAAATTCTCATTTGCCTTCCTTCAAAAAGTCTAAAATCTTGTTTGTTTGTTTTTTAGAATATGTAAAACCACATTTTGCTTTTAACAAAAAATGGAGAATCTCCTTTTTGCCTTTTTACAAAGAGTAATATTTCATTTAAGTTTTTTCAAAGTGTGAAATCTTGTTTTAACTTTTTTCAAACGGTGTAAAAAGTCGTTTTGTCTTTTTTCAAAATGTGTGAAATCTCGTTTTGCCTTTTTTTTCAAACGGTGTAAAACCTCGTTTTGTCTGTTTCCAGTGTAAAATCTTGCTTTGTGTTTCTCTAAAAGTGTCAAATATTGTTTTGCCTTTTTTCAAAATGTGTGAAATGATGTTTTGCCTTTTTTCAAAATGTGTGAAATGATGTTTTGCCTTTTTTCAAAAAGTGTGAAATGATGTTTTGCCTTTTTTCAAAAAGTGTGAAATGATGTTTTGCCTTTTTTCAAAAAGTGTGAAATGATGTTTTGCCTTTTTTCAAAAAAGCGTATTAAATCAAATTGTGTCATTTTTTTAAAAATTGTTCTGCACTGTGTTGTAACCTTCGAAAACACAGTTTCTGAGGTATAGTTGGACTGGAGGCACATTGCAGTTAGGCTGGACTTACAAATATTACATTTTGCAGCTTGAGTAGCAATTTCTGTAAATTGCTTGTTTCTTTAAGCTTTTGTTAGTGAGTTTTTAACTGTAGAACCGTAGAATTTCTAATAATGAAAATACAGTTTTTGGTTTCTTTTTCCCTGGCATTTCCGCACTATAATTACCACTGAAGCTATAGCTACCAAAATGCTATACCTATATCTAGTACAGTATAGCCAATGCCGCTATAGGGTATAGCGATAAGAAGCCTATGCCTATACCGCACTTTTGTTCTCCAAAATACCTAAGGCTGTCTTTCAATAATGATTTTTGTAACTTTCGCATAAATCCAGAACCGAAACAAAATGAAGTTAAAGCAACACCAACATAACAATAGCCTTTTTTTGCATGCTAAAAACCCTTTCACAAAATAAGGTTTAATTTAAAAAAGATTAGTAATTACCATGTTTTACACTTTTTTAAGGTGCTAGTATCCAGTTTTATACCTTTTCGAAAATATGAATTTCGTGTTTTGGACCTTTTTGAAAGTATTAAATTCGATTTGCCCAAAACTGTTTGAAAATGTTGATTTCTAGTTTTGACCTTTTTGAAAATGTTGATTTCTAGTTTTGACCTTTTTGAAAATATGAATTTCGTGTTTTAGACCTTTTTGAAAATATGAATTTCTTGTTTTAGACGTTTTTGAAAATATGAATTTCCTGTTTTAGACTTTTTTGAAAATATGAATTTCCTGTTTTAGACCTTTTTGAAAATATGAATTTCTTGTTTTAGACGTTTTTGAAAATATGAATTTCCTGTTTTAGACTTTTTTGAAAATATGAATTTCCTGTTTTAGACTTTTTTGAAAATATGAATTTCTTGTTTTAGACCTTTTTCAAAATATAAATTTCCTGTTTTAGACCTTTTTAAAAATATGAAATTCTTGTTTTAGACCTTTTTGAAAGTATTAAATTCGATTTGCGCAAAACTGTTTGAAAATGTTGATTTCTAGTTTTGACCTTTTTTAAATTGTCAATTTCTAGTTTTGATGCCTTGGAAAGTATTAATATTTCGTTTTACAATTTTTTGAAAATGTCATTTTTTCGTTTTGACCTAATTGAAAGTGTCAGTTTCGAGTTTCACACCTTTTTGAAAATGCCAGTTCCTAGTTTTACACCTTTTTGAAAATTTTAATTACTAGTTTTGATCTTTTTAAAAAAGGCAATTTCTAGTTTTGACCTTTTTGAAAATGTTGATTTCTGGTTTTGATCTTTTCGTAAGTATTAATTCCTAGTTGCACAACTTTTTGAAAATATTAACGTCTAGTTTCGACTTTTTTGAAAACGTCAATTTCTAGTTTTGACATTTTGGAAGGCGCTAATATCCAGTTTTACATTTATTTCAATAATGGTTTTGTAACCTTCGCATTTTAGACCCCGAAAAAAATGAAGTTAAAGTGAACAATCCATCAATCGAATTTTTGTATGGAAAATCCCTTTAATAAAAGTAAGGTTTAATTTTATAAAATGGTAATTACCACGCTTTGCACTTTTTCAAAACTGTTAATAATAAATCAAGTTTTGCTGCATTTTAGTGGAAATTTATGCCTGGCGTAATAAATGAACGGCCCTTAGACCGTGGGTTAAAAAATCCCAAACAAAAAACGCAAATGGGAAAAATGTCATTAAAGTTTGCGGGATTTCTTGGAGCATTCTTTCATTTTCCATTTCATTTCATTGAAGGCACTCAACATTTCATTTGCTTGTTTTTTTTGTGGATTTAACTTTGGCTTTGGCTCATCTTCTAATCAAATCTGGAAATCAAGGAAAAATTAAAATAAACTACTTTTTTTTCTATCAACTTTTTTTTTATTTCCTTAGTCTTGATGCGGAAGAAGTCATTCCCACACTAATCTCTACTTCTAACTTGCAAACATTTCAAAAACATTTTTTTGAGTTCTTTTCTAGATGTAGGCAGGTAATCATACATATCGTCGGTGGGGAGCCATTGTGTCGTAAGGAAGCCTAGCGTTTATTTGGCATGGGCGTTAGTGTAAGTTTGACGCAGGTCCTAACAATCAAATTTTTATTTACGGACTTACAAAATACTAGGGGTGTAAATAATTCTTTTGAAGTTTTTAAAAACTGTGTAAAACCGCTATTTGCACGTTTAAAATGTAGTGAAATGAGCTATTTTTGAAAACTAAAGACATTGTTTTGAGTGTTTTTGAAAAAGTCCAACTATAAATAGCAATTTTGTAGCCTTTAAAAAATGTAAATGCCTCTTTTACACACTTTTTTAAAAGGTGTAAAAACTGCTATTTGCACCTTTTAAAACAAACAAAACTGTATCTTGCTCTTTTAAAAAGTAGCAATATTGGTATTTCCAGTTTTAAAAAAGTAGCAAAACTGATATTTACCCTGTTTTAAAGGTAGCAAAAGTTCTATTTACACATACATTCTAAAAAGTAGTAAAACTGTGTTTTGCACTTTCAAAAAATAGCAATATTGGTATTTTCAAAACTGACGTTTACATCGTTTTAAAAGTAGCAAAAGTTCTATTTGCACCTTTTTGAAAGTACCAAAAGTTCTACTTGCACCTTTTTGAAAGTAGCAAAAGTGCTATTTACACCTTTTTGAAAGTACCAAAAGTTCTACTTGCACCTTTTTGAAAGTAGCAAAAGTGCTATTTACACCTTTTTGAAAGTACCAAAAGTTCTATTTGCACCTTTTTGAAAGTACAAAAGGTTCTATTTGCACCTTTTTGAAAGTACCAAAAGTTCTACTTGCACCTTTTTGAAAGTACCAAAAGTTCTATTTGCACCTTTTTGAAAGTAGCAAAAGTTCTATTTGCACATTCCAAAAGTAGCAAAGTTGTAATTCAATTTTTTGAAAAACCTTAAAACTGGTATTTGCGCGTTTTTAAAAAGCTTTAAAACTGTTATTTGCACCTTTTCAAAACTACTGTAACAATAGTTTGTAGTATGTACTCTTTTCTTTTAAAAATGTGTAAACGAGGTACCATTTATGCTGTTTTAAAAACAAACCGTTGTATTTGGGCCAAATACCTTGTAAGCAAATGCTTGACTTCCGTCATAATGCCTCTGCACCGACGATTGGCGATACGTACGTACAAACCTACAGTAATTTCTTTGACGACGGAAGGAAAGGAAGCCAATGAAACTCAATTCCAATGAATTCAAGAGATTCCGAGATTCCAACTAATTATCCGAGATTTCCATGTTTTTTTTTCATCTCCTTTTGTTTCCTTTGTGACGCACTCAGATAATCAGGACAGGAAGTGCCCAAGATTTTTTATTCTAAATTTATTTTAGCTTTTGACAGAACAGATTTTCAAACGTATTTTTAGTTAATTATAATGCTCCCTTTTTTTAAATGTACTCTTATAATTATAAATCTTGGGTGAGACACACTTGCATAAATCTGGGCTCGAATAAAGCTATAAATAAATTATTCATTTATTTTAATTTTTAATTAATCTGTTCGAAGCAGTAATGTATCTACATACTTGTATGTTATTTTACACCTTTTTGAAAATGTTGATTTCTATTTTTGCTGTTTTTGAAAGTGTTAGATGCTCGTTTTACAACTTTTGAAAATTACAATTTTGTTTCTTCATATTTTTGAAAGAATTAATTACTAGTTTTGACCCTTTTGAAAATGTTTATTTTTGGCTTTGATGTTTTTGAAAATATTAGTTTCTAGTTTTACACTTTTTTGAAAATTGTGATTTCTAGTTTTGACATTTTTAAAAGTGTTAATTTATAGGTTTGACCTTTTAGAAAGTATTAATTTCTGGTTTTAACCCCTTTTGAAAGTGCCATTTTCTGGTTTTGACCTTTGGAAAGTGCTAATATCAAGTCTTGCTATCTTTGTAAAATGTTGAATATTAGTTTTGACCTTTTTGAAAGTAATAATTTCTAGTTTTGACCCTTTTGAAAATGTTTAATTGTAGGTTTCATGTCTTTGAAATAACTAATTTCTTGTTTTACACTCTTTTGAGAATGTGGATTATTAGCTTTGACCTTTTTGAAAGTATTAATTTCTTGTTTTGATCTTTAGAAAGTGCTAATATCCAGTTTTACTCCCTTTTGAAAATATTGATATCTAGTGTTACACCTTAAAAAAAGTTGCTTTCTAGTTTTGACCTTTTCGAAAGCGCTAATACTACTTTTCACACATTTTTCAAAAATATTGATTTTTTTGTTTTGACCTTTTTCAAAGCGACAGAAGAAAAGAGAAATAACCTTAATAAATTATTAACGGTTACAATTTGACAGCATAACCATTACATACAATTAACCACAATTTAATGGTATAAATTTTTTCGCCCCCCAGGATAAATTCAGTCGGCCACCTAATTTGAAAAAATCGAAATAAATTGACTTGTCCACCAGCGATTTCAAAGTTTCCCCGCCAAATAAAATGAGTTTAGCACCAAATAGATAGGTTTACCAACAGAGTAAATATATGTAGTAGGGCATACATTTGCATCCAACCAAATGCCAATGTGATAACAAATTAGAAAGGAAAAAGTTAAAAGCATTCAGTTGACCGTTGTAAGTGCTTGAAGGAAGTTGAACAGCTACGCCGGTTCTTGAAGGTAAGTTATTTATATATCAATTTTAACTTGTAACTTTAAAAAACACAGTAAATTATACAATAATAAATAATAGTATAAATACAAGTTTAATAAGTGTCACATATTGTGTAGATGGCTATGTATGAGAGTGTTCCAATGATGAGATTGATCGAGGAAGAATCATCAAGTGAAGACGGGGAACCTTCAAAGAAGCGAATAAGAAAAGAGTGGAAGTTCTTTCGTTCGTTTACAAATGTGGAGGAGGCTAGAAGTTTTGTTACGTCAGAGAATGACTGGGTTTATCATACAAGGAAGGCAGCCGCAGGTGGGGAGAAACTGTTTTACATGTGCAGACATGATAAAACATGCAAAAGCTCACTTTACATAACTTTATGTGACGAGTCCAATGATACTGCCGTTTTTAAGACAACTATACAGCATGCGCACCAGGACAAAGTGTGGGGCATTCCAAAGAATGTCAAAACCGTCATTCATACTTTATACGAAGGAGGCTACGAACCATTGGATTGGAACCAAGCTATACCTATTGGTCAAAAACGTAAGCGGGGGAGACCAGTAACAGTGGGCAGTGGGGCCCGCATTATCACTTGTTTGACTGCTAAGTATTCTACTTTTTGATTTTTTCATTTCATGTTTCATTTAATACTTTTGTAAATTTGTTCCAAATTGGTTTTTAAGAATAAAATTTTGATTTGGTGGTAAACCTATCTATTTGGTGCTAAACTCATTTTATTTGGCGGGGAAACTTTGAAATCGCTGGTGGACAAGTCAATTTATTTTGATTTTTTCAAAATAGGTGGCCGACTGAATTTATCCTGGGGGGCCAATAAATCCATGCCCAATTTAATTCCATTTTTATTTTTTAAATCGGAAGTTCAAAGCAACCCACAGAAAGCCAGACAAAAAGTAAATCTTAAAAACGCTCTTGAAAATTGAATCTTTTTTGCATTTTGTTTGAATGAACTTACAATTAGATTGGTACTTTTTCCCTCTCGTTCCCTTTGAATTACACAAAGATTGCATGCAATTTCCAAATCTTTGGATTACGGGTTGCTTAGTTGCTAATAATAGATTTGGATTTCCATTTCCAGAATCTGTAACTTTGAAAGACTGTCATTGGCAGAAGGGCTTTCGTCGCTGGTAGTAATTATAGTGAAAATTGTCAAAAGTTAAAAAGGAAATGGAAGGGAAAACTGCTAAGCATTAATCATCGGGATATAGAGTATAGCTGTCGGCTATATAGGCGCTATAGGCATATAGCAGTATATAGCAGAGAATAATTATAGGTAATTATAGACCCAATGATACGTGATCTCTCAAAAGTGGCCCGAAACTTTGAATTTCGTAGCATTTTCAGAATTTTCTGTATTTTATGGATTACTTGGAAATAAAAGTAAAATTTGTACTCAAAGAAAACTAAAAAGTTCAAACTTGTGCAAAAGAAAAGTTGCTCAACTTTTTAAGGGATAATTACGTGTGACGCCGGATTCTGGATCATATCGTCATGTTTCCCATGTTTTATTTTATCACGTCAAATTACCATCGAAAAATACGAAAAGTCTTACACATTTCATGGCCGGCACGAATGCAGCATGTTTAGACGAAGAAGCCGGCCATTTTGAATTTTAGTGGAGCCAAGTATTATTAAGCGTAAAACGAGGGTGAAGAAGCATTGTGGGTCCGTCCGGTGTAATATTAAAAGTAGCGTGAATCAAAAGGAGGGTTAATTTGGGAAAGTGTAAATAGCTGTTTTAGTACTTTGTAAAAAGTGTAAACAGCATTTTTGGTACTTTTAAAAAAATGTAAATAGTAGTTTTACTATTTTTGGAAATGTAGTATTAATAGCTGTTTTAGTACTTTTGAAAAGTGCAAATAGCCGTTTTAATAGTTTTGAAAAAGTGTTAATAGAAGTTTTACTATTTTTGGAAAAGTGTAAATTGGGGTTTTAATACTTTTGAAAAAGTTTTAATAGTAGTTTTACTAATTCTGGAAATGTGTAAATAGCCGTTTTAGTACTTTTGGAAAAGTGTAAATAGAGGGGTTAGCCCTTTTTAAAAGGTGTAAATAGCAGCTTGACTACTTCTAAAAAAGTGTAAATAGCACCTTTGATTCTTTTGAAAACTGTAAATAGCAGTTTAGATACTTTTGAGAAAGTGTAAATACCATCTTTACTCTATTTGAAAAGGTGTATTTAGGAGTGTCTGTACTTTTGAAAAAAATGTAAACCACACTTTTACTATTTAAAAAGGTGTAAATAGCAGTTTGGTACTTTTTAAAAAGCGTAAAATACCAGTTTTACTACTTTTTAAACATATAAATAGCGGTTTTAGTACTTTTGATGAAGTGTCAATGGCATTTTTTTTACTGTTTTAAAAATTGCAAATAGATTCTTTCTACTAGTTAAAAAAGTATTAATAGCATGTTTGCTGCTTCTGAAAGTGTGTAAATAGCATTTTTACTACTTTTTAAAATTTTTATTTATATATTTTGTCACGTGCGAATTTCATTCTTTAGACTAGATTCCACATGACATTAGTTACACTTTGAACTTTCGCCACAATGCTTCCTCACCCACGATATGAACTTGCATAAATAATTCAAAATCTAAAATTCTTATCCTTTGCAAAATTGGGAAAATACCTAAAACACCCAAAAGCTCAGTCCAAAGATTACGTTAAAGTACCATTTAGTCTAGGTACGTCAGTACTAAGCTTTCAAAAAGTCAAAAATATCGTCGGCCAAGAGGCAAAGTGGATTTCACAACCTTAAAATCGAGCTTAACATAAAATAATTCTGAACCATTTTGATTTTAGTCCCATTTTGGACGCAATCCATTTTGCCTCTTAACCGACGATTTAATTTTTTTTACACGTACTTTTATTAAGAATGAAAGTGACGTGAGTTTTTTGACGTGACAAAAATTTGCTTTCAAGCCGATTTCCACTTTTACTGACGCCTTCGAACAGTCTGGCCAACTAAAAGGAGTGTCTGGCTAGAAAGACGAAGCTTAGCGTGACAAGCGTTTACTGTGGTATCTTTGAAATTTTGGATTAAACTGATATTTAGCCTTTCATGAGGACTCGTCGAGGGTTAAGATGCAAAATGTCACTTTCATTTAAAAATAATTTAAAAAATTTAATTTAAACTTAATTAAAATGCCATGTCACATTTCAAACGGAATTCGAAAAGCACCTCAGTTGTCAGTTTCTTGGATTCTTTCATTTTGCTTTAGTGCCAAGTCATTCAGTAATTAAAAATTGCATTGATTTCCAATGACGGACACAACTTATAAAAACCGGAAGGTACTGTTTTAATAAATTTAATTTGTTTAGAACAAGCATAATTTCTGCTTTTTTATTTCAATTTGAATGACATATTTAGAACATTATTATTGGAACATTTTGAAAGTTTAGAAAATATGAATAAGAAACGTTTTGCACCTTTTCAAAAACATTTAAAAAGTACATTTTGCACCTTTTTAAAATCTTGTAAATACGACAATTTGCACTTTTTCAAAATCATGTAAAAGGACAATTTGCACTTTTTCAAAATCATGTAAAAGGACAATTCGCATCTTTTCAAAATCGTGTAAATAGGACATTTTGCGCCTTTTAAAAAAAATATTAAATGAAAATTTACATCTTTTCAAAAACATGTAAAAATTAACATTTTGCAGCTTTTTAAGCGCATTTACTGAGCCTGTAGCCTGTGTTTCCATTTCGCTGTGAGGTGCTTTGTGAAACGCGACCCATTTTGCTTCTCAACCCACGATGTGTAGACTCTTATGAACTGCCTACCTTTATACGTAACAACAGCATGCAAGGGAAAAGTGGCCACTAGAAATGCAGCCCAACTCTGTCTCCATTGAAGGACGGTGAAGAAAGTGAAAAGTGGGGGAAAGTTAACTTTTTTTCATGCATTTTCCTAATTTTGTATGTTGTGCTTAGACAGAAACTCAAAATACATGTGTTTTGCTTAAACGTACATAATTTGAGTTAAAAAACAACCACCTTAACCTGTTTGAAATTCAGAAATGATAAAACGATAGCTTTAAAAAAGTGTTTATTCTACAAATGCACTTTTTTTTAAATAGCCACAATTAGAAATCAGCA
This sequence comes from Dicyrtoma fusca, assembly GCA_034695205.1. Taxonomy (NCBI): domain Eukaryota; kingdom Metazoa; phylum Arthropoda; class Collembola; order Symphypleona; family Dicyrtomidae; genus Dicyrtoma; species Dicyrtoma fusca. The sequence continues at coordinate 13,830 of JAQFZC010001788.1, read as the reverse complement.
CTTTCAAAAACTAGTACACAATTTTCATTAAAGACGTAAAACTACAAAACTAGATTTATTACCGTTTCATAAAGATTAAAAAATTTGGATTAAATTCTCTCGTAAATTCTATTTTACTACGCGGGCCTCCATTAATACGCGGGTCTCTAATTGTACGCGGGGGTCCGAGGGGCTGAATGGAATAATGCGCGGGTCTCCAATAATAGGCGGGTCTCTAACAGTACGCGGGTCACTGGAAGTATTTTCAGTGTTTAAGTGTACAGAAATTAGTGCAAACCTAACTTTTTAGCCACTGAATAGCTTCAATTAAATGACACATACTTTTAAGTCGCTTAAAAGTGTCAAAATTCTTGTTTTTAGCCTTTTTATTCCAACTAAATTCAGAGTAGTACAACGGTTAGTTTGGATAATACGCGGGTCTCTATTAATGCGCGGGTCTCTAATTGTACGCGGGGGTCCGAGGGGTTGAATGGAATAATGCGCGGGCTTACTATTAGAGGATTTACGGTACTTTTTTTTGTTGGGGTTTTTAAAATTCGTGATGGATTCCATGATTTTCGTGTGTGTCTGGCCAGTCACGAAGGACAGACGTTGACGATAGACGATTGGCCGGCTGTCTGGATATTTTGTATCGCTTTCTGTCAATTAGAATCAAACAAATGCCATGACCTGCCAGTCCACGGATGCTTTCCTTGATATGAGGAGACAGGCGACAGGACAGACAGAACACCCGCAACCCAAATAAAGGGAGAAAGAAACCGAAAAAAAACACAGAAACCGTAACCGTAACCGAAACCGAAACCGAAACTATACAGAAAAGTAGAAAAACTGAACGCCCTACTTTTTCGCCATCACTTTTTATATATCGTTACTGTAGATGCAAAACGGCCGTTCTCCAAATTTCCTTAAAAGCATAGTGGCCGATCTCCATATATGTATAGTGTTGAATCGGAAAAATGGAGATCGGCCACTTTGCTTTTAAGGAAATTTGGAGAACGGCCGTTTTGCATCTACAGTAACGATATTTACTTGGCATGGCCCCTGGATGTACTATAAATAAATACCGACACGTAATCAATGAAACCCGCTAAGGCAAACCAAACTAGCAGCAGGAGAGCTTTATGTTCAACCTTTTCGAAGAGGTAAAATATCTAGTTTTGAATATTTTTAAAAATTAAAATTTCGAGATTTGACCTTTTGACTTTTTGAAAATTACCACTTCTAGTTTTGACCCTTTGTAGTCACATGGGCAATAGTCCAAATAGGACTCAATTTATAATAATAAAAAAAAGTAGTTTTGACCTTTTTCAAAATAAAGTTTTTCATTTTGACCTTTTTGAAAATGGCAATTTCTAGTTTTGACCTTTTTTAAAATGACAATTTCTAGTTTTGACCTTTTTGAAAGCGACAATTTCTAGTTTTGACCTTTTTGAAAGCGACAATTTCTAGTTTTGACCTTTTCTAAAATGACAATTTTTAGTTTTGACCTTTTCTAAAATAACAATTTCTAGTTTTGATCTTTTCTAAAATGACAATTTCTAGTTTTGACCTTTTCTAAAATGACAATTTCTAGTTTTGACCTTTTCTAAAATAACAATTTCTGGTTTTGACCTTTTCTAAAATAACAATTTCTGGTTTTGACCTTTTTAAAAATGACAATTTCCAGTTTTGACCTTTCTAAAAGTGCTATCAACTAGCTCTGAACGTGTCTGCAAATGTCAATATGTATCTTGTTTTATACCTTCTGCAAAAAGTGTTAATCCCTAGTATTGACCGTTTTGAAAAATGTAAATTTTGTACATAGAACAAGCACTAGTTTAAAGCATCCGCTTCATATTTTCCCAGTTACAACTAAGTAACGCAATCCAAAAATAAGAGTGTCCAATACAACAAGAGGGCCTTGCACAAATTACAGAGAAAGTGTTGCCCTGGTGCACAAACTATGGTACAGTTAATTAGCCCAAAGATTCCATGACGTAATATTTGCGAAGCCCCGCTCCAAAACACGCTATAAAGTCTAGACAATTATAATTATAGAGTTGCTGAGTTCTTTCTTTCTTCTGTTTTCTATTTTCTATTTTCTGTAAAAAGGAACAGAGTTCCTTGCATAGCAATTTGAATTGGATTTTAGCCATTTTGTCCTTCGGAACCAAAACCAGAAACCAGAACCAAAAAACAAACAAAATTGATGCAAAATCGTTTATCTACCGTAAATCCTCTTTTACTACGCGGGTCTCTAATTGTACGCGGGGGTCCCAGGGCCTGAATGGAATAATGCGCCGGTCTCCAATAATACGCGGGTCTCTAACAGTACGCGGGTCACCGGAAGTATTTTCAGTGTTCAAGTGTACAGAAATTAGTGTAAACCTAACTTTTTAGCTACCGAATAGCTTGAATTAAATGACACATACTTTTAAGTCGCTTAAAAGTGTCAAAACTCGTGTTTTTAGCCGATTTATTCCAACTAAATTCAGAGTAGTAAAACGGTTAGTTTGAATAATACGTGGGTCTCTATTAATGCTCGGGTCTCTAATTGTACGCGGAGGTCCGAGGGGCTGAATGGAATAGTGCAAGGGCGTTCTATTAGAGGATTTACGGTACATAAGCCATTGACTTGTGCTGTTGGACGGACAGACTGTTGAAGATGGACCGGACACTGGACAGGGTGACCACCATAATTGTGGTCTGTTTAGTTTATATTTATATTTCATTTTGTCTTTTGTCTGTTTTGTCTCTTTTGTCAGTCGCCGATTCGTGTTACGAGGCACACAACAAAAAAACAAGTAAATGCAGTGTCCGTCCAGTTGACATTTCCAATTCCCAAACTCAATTCCTGAGCTCATAAATTCCCACTTCCAATATAATATGCACCCTATCTACAGCCCTATCAATACACTTCCCAGCTCAACGGAAACTTTTCCTACGTGTCCTCATCTACCGCTAACCCTCGGTTAGTTTCCCCGACTGAAACTGTGGCCGTATTTACCATTCAAATTGAAAAGATATAGTCTTTTGGGAAAACAAAATTTGTAATAAATGTACTTTTTTAAATGGGATTTTATCCAAAAGCTATTTTGTGTAGCTACATAGTACAGATTTCTAAAAAAAATTAATTTTTAATTTTTTCGAAACGGCAATCGATATTTAATTTTGACTGTTTTTGAAAATGGTAATTTTTAGTTTTTTGACTTTTTTGAAAAAGTGTTATTTACTAGTTTTGACTGTTTTGAAAAAGTGATATTTACTAGTTTTGACCGTTTTGAAAAAGTGATATTTACTAGTTTTGACCGTTTTGAAAAAGTGATATTTACTAGTTTTGACTGTTTTAAAAAAACGTGTTATTTACTATTTTTGACCTTTTTGAAAAAGTGTCATTTACTAGTTTTGACTTTTTTGAAAAAGTGTTATTTACTAGCTTTGACCATGTTGAAAGTGTCATTTACTAATTTTGACCCTTTTGAGTGTCATTTACTAGTTTTGACCGTTTTGAAAAAGTGTTATTTACTAGTTTTGACTGTTTTGAAAAAGTGATATTTACTAGTTTTGAATGTTTTAAAAAGGTGTCATTTACTAGATTCGACCGTTTTGGAAAAGCTGATTTGTAGAAACACTTTTGTACAGTATTGTTTCTAAGGTTCTCCAGCTCCTAATACGTGAAACGACAATTCTTTAAAACGCGCTTTTTTAAAAGACTGCTTTTAATAAATACATAAAAAGATATTTTAGAATTTTAGTTTTTCAAAAACACAGGTGTTCGAAACAAAGCCCCATCAATTTTTGTAAATGCACTTTTTTTGATAAGTAATAAATCAAATCACACGGTTGCAGTTTCAGTTTGTTTTATTGTAGAGTCATTCAGTACAGAATGTATTGATTTCCAATGACGAACCTCAAAATAATTCTTTTGGCGTTGGCTAAAGATTTTGACAAACTTGTGTCATCTTTAATTAAGAAACGTTTTAAAAATTTAGTTTGTGTACAAAGTGTACGGTTTTTATGTAATTGTTTTAAAACCGCAATTTTTAAAATAAATGTTCTTACAATAATGATGTGAAAAGTAGTAAATTATTGTTGGGCAAAATTTGGAAGGAAAGGCTCCATACTTGCTAGGTGTGGTGGCTAATCGAATATTGACGGTACGGTGTACAGTACCTTCTTTGTTTCTATTTTTTTCGTCCACATGACCATGTTGTGCATAGCGTGGGTGAAGATACATTGTGATGGAAGTAAACTGTCACTGATTAGAAATACTGTGTCGCAAGTTCAGCGTCTCCTTCATAGCATTTTCGCAGATCTTAATACAATCAACTTACCTACCGTAAATCCTCTAATAGTATACGCCCGCGAAATATTCCATCCAGCCCCTAGGACCCCCGCGTACAATTAGAGACTCGGGTAGTAATAGAGACCCGCGTAGTAAAAGAGAATTTACGGTTTTCTTGATGCATGCAAAAGTGAAAATAATAGTTTTACTCATTTTTTAAAAATGTAAATACCAGTTTTACTACTTTTCAAAAATCCAAATGCCTCTTTTTGACATTATTGAAAAGCACAAATACCAGGTTTACTAGTTATGAAAAAGTTCAAATACCAAAATTACTACTTTAAAAAAGTGCAAATACCAATTTTACTTATTTCGAAAAAGCATAGGTAATTCCAGTTTTCTACTCCTAAAAATTGCATATCACAGTTTTTTACTCTTAGAAAGTGCAAATACCAGTGTTAAACATTTTTGAAAGCGCAAATCAAAGTATTTCTACCCTTGGTAGGTGCTAATACAACCTTTACAACTTTTCAAAAACTGATTGAAAGCGTTATTTACACTTTTTACAAATAATTATACATACAACAAAAGTACCGTAAATTCTCTTTTACTACGCGGGTCTCTAATTGTACGCGGGGGTCCGAGGGACTGAATGGAATAATGCGCGAGTCTCCAATAATACGCGGGTCTCTAACAGTACGCGGGTCACCGGAAGTATTTTTAGTGTTTAAGTGTACAGAAATTAGTGTAAACCTAACTTTTTAGCCACCGAATAGCTTCAATTAAATGACACATACTTTTAAGTCGCTTAAAAGTGTTAAAACTCTTGTTTTTAGCCTGTTTATTCCAATTAAATTCAGAGGAGTAAAACGGTTAGTTTGAATAATACGCGGGTCTCTATTAACGCTGCCACAATGCCTCTTGACCGACGCTATTGTTCCCAATTGGAGTGCATTGACTGGTCCTGGTCCCACTATCTGGCATTGTATTTCTAATCAAACAATATAGACTCCAGAAGCGACACTCGAGACCCACATAAGCTCTCGCTTTTCTGTCTCCAATCTTCACCGAAACACACTCCGGATATTTTCGTCTATTAATTTCTAATGTGTACACTTTTCCCATTCGACGCGCCAGGATTAATTCACTCACGTTATTGTAGCCAAAAAATAATTCTCGCCCGTCAAGCCCACACCTTACTTTCTTTTTCCCCTTCATGTTTGTCAATTATTTTTTCTGGGGGGGGGAAGTGTCGGGCTTTTTGGTTTGCCAATGCTTTCACTTGTACGTGTAGGTAGAATAGAATTAGTTGGGAAATATATGCGTGTCTGCTAAATGTGGACGGTAATCGCTTTCTATTGGTTTTTCTTTCGGCTTTGGGCTTCAGGCTTTCTTTTTCCGCTGCTTGTAGCGTGTTTTTCATTTTCAATTTATTTGTACCTATGTATGTACCCAGGTAGTTTCTAGTTTGGTTTTTTTCCGGAGCCGGATTGCATGGGGAACAATCCTGAGGGATATATACATATACTACACACATATAGAAATATAAAATATGCAAATTTCAATATCAAAGCCATAAAACCTCCTGGCAGAACACGTCATCAGGTGTAAGCCTCAAGCTTAGAGTTGAAGTCAACTTTTTTTTTGGGGAGAATTCAAAGTTCAAGACAAGTCTATGGGCTATAGCGAGGAAAGTTTAACCTATTCGTGACTGAAAAGGTTTGGAAAAAAAGGTTTATAAAAGTGCTTTTTCTAGAAATTAACTGCAAAACTAGAAATTAGCATTTTCAACAGCATTCAAAACCAGTAACGATGGCATTCAAAAAGATCTAAACAAGCTAATAACACTTAAAATGATGTAAGACTAGAAATTGACACTTTCAAAAAGATTTAAAGCAAGAAACTGACACTTTCAAAGAGGTCAAAATAAGATACTAACACTTTCAAAAAGATGCAAAACAAGAAATTGGCACTCTCAAAAAGACCAAAACAAGAATTTAACATTTCTAGAAAGGTCTAAACAAAAAATTAACACTTTCAAAAAGATATTAAACTAAATACAGTACTGTTTCAAAAATTCTGTGATTTTCGTGATTGACACTTTTAAAAAGGCCAAAACAGGATACTAACGCTTTCAAAAGATGTAAAACTAGAAATAGAATGTTTTAAAAAGGTCAAAACAAGATATTTACCCTTTTAAAAAGGTGTAAAATTAGAAATGGACACTTTCAAAAAGGGCAAAACATGATGTAAACACTTTCAAAAAGATGTAAAATTAGAAATGGACACTTTCAAAAAGGTCAAAACAGGATACTAACGCTTTCAAAATATGTAAAACTAGAAACTGACACTTTCAAAAAGGTCAAAACATGATGTAAACACTTTCAAAAAGATGTAAAACTGGAAATTGACACTTTTAAAAAGATGTAAAACTAGCGACAGTACTGTTTCGAAAAGGTTAAAGGTAGAGCTGTAGTAAGGCTCAAAACGCAGCCGATTTTCCTAATAGAAAACGTAGTGAAAGAGAAAGCTAAGTTTAGAAAGTTCCTCGTCCAATTTTCCCCTTGATTTTCAGTCTTTCATGTTGTGAAAACACACGGTAGTGGAAGTTGTTGTTGGGAAGGAGGGTGGCCTGTTTCTATAGGTAAGTTTTGAGCCTTGCAGTTATTACGTAGACAGTTTGTGTACTTCTTTGTAATTTGAAAAAAGTTTTTTTCTTTCATTTTGTGACGTTTTGAACATTTAAAAACGTCTGGTTTATGTTTCACAATTTTTTAGTTTTTTTTTAACTCTATGGCATGGCGGCATGTTTTAGGGGCTGTAGAAAGATCCTTTAATAACTAATCATTATTGCTACTTTTTTAAAAAAAAATAAGCTTCATCCTGTCCTGTGCTTTTTGAAAAATATGTGTTTTATACATTTCCTAGTTCTTAAAAAATGATTCCTTTATATTTTTTTGTATAAATTGATTTTTTGAAAGTTGTGGGTTTTATACATTTTATGCTTTTTGAAAAATGTCTGTTTTACACTTTTTGAGCTTTTTGGAAAATGTCTGTTTTACACTTTTCGTCCTTTTTGAAAATGCTCGTTTTATACATTTCGTCCTATTTGAAAAATGTCTGTTTTACACTTTTTGTGCTTTTTGGGAAATGTCTGTGGTACACTTTTTGAGCTTTTTGGAAAATCTCTGTTTTATAATGTACTTTTTGAAAAATCCTCCTTATATACATTTCGTCCTTTTTGAAAAATGTCTGTTTTACACTTTTTGTGTTTTTTGAAAAATGTCTGTTTTCCACTCTTCGTCCTTTTTGAAAAATGCCAGATTTACAATTTATGTACTTTTTGAAAAATCATCCTTTTATTCATTACCTTTGTTTTGAAAATATGCTCGTTTTGTTCATTTCGTCTTTTTTGAAAAATTTCTATTGTACGCTTTTTGTACGCTTGTTCAAAAATGCTATTTTTATACATTTGCCACCTTTAAAAATGTCAACTTTATAAATAGTACTTTTTGACAATGACAATGATTCAATGATTTGCACTTTTTAAGAAAGGTTGAAAGACTAGGCTATATTTAGAAGGCCCCTACGTTACGCCCGGGTCCCTATGAGTGAGCGTGTGTGTGTGTGTATGAGTGAGTGAGTTGTTATATAATTAGGTACACGTACGTGTTTGTGTGCTTGTAGTTTGTAGGCAGGTGCCCGAGGATTGTGTTGTGCTATATTGCCTCGGTACAGTTATTGTGTTTCTGTGTGTGTGTTTGTGTGTGTGTTGCTCGAGTTTTTCGGATGGAAAGAAAAATCGTTACTTGGGTCGACAGGACCAAAAGGAGAGAACAGGAGAGAGAGAAAGTTTTGCTATTTTCTTTTTCCTTTTTCAAATCCAAAATCCAAAGCTAAGCTTTCACCTTCCCAAGCTTTCTCTCTTTCTCTCGCTTTCTCCACGCCATCCCCACATTTACATTATAGATTCAAATGTGTATTATGGTCTCAATTTCTCAATGTAATGCCTACCTAGACCAACAACTTTCACATTTTTTTCTGTGCTTTCTTTCTTGCTTTCTTTTTTGCTTTTTTTCTTTCTTTTTATAGGAAATCGTGTGTGTGTGCCAGCCATGCAATGTGTGCCTGGTCTACATTTTCCTATGACATGCAATGACACTTTTTCAGTCCCAATCCAGACAGAGCACTGGATGGCTGGTTCGTTGGCTGTCTTGAATCAAAATATATTTGGTAGGTTTTTTGGAATTAAAATTTTACATTTAAATAGACACAAGTTCCCTTTATTCTCTTTTTTTTCAAAGAATGATTGAGGAATGTAAAAAAAATGAAAGATGGTTGCAGAGAGAGAGAATAAGAATAAAGAACGAATTTTTATGACTCCTTTTATGCCCCTTCACAACATGAGTTGCACGCAGCAGTTTTTCAGTTTACAGTTCCAGCTTCTGCTCGAGCTGTGAGGGGCTGCGCCTGTATGAGATCAGAGATATGACATTTGTGGGCTTCCAACGATTGTTAAATTGTAAACCGTGTTTAATTTAGTGGGTATTTGCATGTAGTGTTAAGAGATAAAGCATGAAACCAGTGTTTTTGAAAATTACAAAATGAGAAAATCGCGCTAGAAAACAATGTTACAAGATGGAAGTTAAGCTTTAGAAAATGCCAAATCATCGAACTAACGCTTTTAAAAAGTGTTAAAACATGAAATCTGAGCTTTTGAAAATGCAAAACTAACAAAGCATCGCTTTCAAAAAGCGATAAAAACTGAAAACCAAGCTGTTGAAAATGCTAAACTATCAAATTAACCCCTTTAAAAAGTGTTACAACTTGAATAACAAGGTTTTCAAAAATGGCAAACAATTGAACCAATGCAGTGCTATTAAAAAGTGTTAAAACATGAAAACTAAGCTTTCAAAAATTCAAAACTATCAAAATAACGCCTTGAAAAAGTGTTAAATCATGAAAATTAGACTTTAAAAAATGCAAACCTACCGAAGCAACGCTTTTAAAAAGGGCTAAAACATGAAAATTAGACTTTCGAAAATGCCAAACTACCAAAGTAACGCCTCCAAAAAGTGTTAAAACATGAATACAATGCTTTCACAAATAGCAAACTATCGACCCAACGCTACCAAAAAGTGTTAAAACGTGAAAATGAAGCTTTCGAAAATCCTAAACCATCGACCTGGCGCTATTAAAAAGTGTTAAAACATGAAATTAGTTAAACAAAAAGCACAAATGGTGCTAAAAAAAACAAAATAAATAAAATTGTAGCTCTCACAAACTACATATGTACTTTTTGTAGGTAATTTCTAACTCATACAAGAGCACAAAAAACCACGAAACCACAATGCAACGGGGCTTAATAAACAAAGCTGCCCACCCCAACAAAGGGGTCTGTCTCCTAATATTTGTGACTTGTGCAAGCCCCCTTTTTGTAGCCTCCAAATCCAGAGTAGTTGATGGTAATCGTAGGACAGAGAACAACCGGGAAATCCAGTACAGTTCAAGAGCCCGCACATAAGTTCACACGGTCCGTCTACACTACACACTCGAGCCCAGAGAGTACTGGGACGTAATGTGTGGGCGTGGGCCATTTATTACCATGCATTGTTCAATATGTGAGTACCTCTACACTATTTTTTTTGTACTCGGGAAGAGGGGGAAGGCTAGTGCATTGTACATTGTAAATCGTTATGAACACTCACATTACTTTACGACTAGCTGTTATATGTACATTTGGACATTTTTTTTTGAAATGTGATGCAGTCATTGACTAGGATGCCCTGTTGAATTCCCCACACATGTTCCGAGATAAAAAAGAAAAAGAGAAAGCAAGAGAAAGCAAGAGAAAGCAGGGAAAGTAGAAGAGAAAGTAGAAAAAAAAGAAATACTGTATGGCAAATGGAGAAGTGAAGCTTTTACTTTTACTTTTACTTTTATCCTCGTGGAAAAAAAAATAAATCCAAAATACTAACAGGCAACAACGATATTTCAATGTTGTGAATCCATTATCTATTGTACAGTGCACACTGGACACTCTGCTACTTAGGACAGCTTTCCTTATCCTGTGGCATGCCATTTTCAAATTCCAACTATCTTGTATCTTTCACTTTCACGAGTTTCGTGGTTTTGGCTGGGGAAAGAGGAAGAGAAAGGGGAAAAAAAGCTTTTAAGAATAATTTTTATTTGTAAGCAGTCACATTTTTCAAATTGAAACTTACATCCCGCCATACAGCCGCCGCGCCGCTCTATTTTTCTGTACGTGGGAAGGATTTTGATTTTTTAGGATATTTTTTTTAGTATTTATTATTTATATTTTCCTAGGCAAATCTCTGTCTACGGTAAACTTATAGTGTCATAAATACAGGGGGGGGGGGGGAAAGAAGCTTTTATATTTTTTAAAGATAATAAAGTAGATGTAAGAAGTAGAAGTAGAAGTGGGGCTTTACTGCCAATGCCCTGAAGAAACTTTTGTGAAATTAAAGTGTGTGTACTAGATTTTCTTTCTGTAAGGGAGTAAAACTTGGAATTGGAAAAAGCTTTGCTTCAATATTATATATTGAATTCCCATCAAAACCAAATTGGATATAGAACTGTGACAAACCAGGGAGCACAGCAGCTGTCGTACTTTCGTACTTTTTAAGTAAATTCAATAATGTGCCTGTGACTATTCACAACACTCACATACACACAAAGAGATTCCCTGTTTTAATGCATAACAACATGCTATATAGGCTATATAGCTATATAGTATATATAGTATATAGGTAGGTGGGTACCGTAAATTCTCTTTTACTACTCGGGTCTCTAATTGTACGCGGGGGTCCGAGGGCCTGCATGAAATAATGCGCGGGTCTCCAATAATACGCGGGTCTCTAACAGTACGTGGGCCACCGGAAGTATTTTCAGTGTTTAAGTGTACAGAAATTAGTGTAAACCTAACTTTTTAGCCACCAAATAGCTTGCATTAAATGACACGTACTTTTAAGTCGCTTAAAGTGTCAAAATTCTTGTTTTTAGCCTTTTTATTCCACCTAAATTCAGAGTAGTAAAACGGTTAGTTTGAATAATACGCGGGTCTCTATTAAGACGCGGGTCTCTAATTGTACGCGGGGGCCGGAGGAGCTGAATGGAGTAGTGGGCGGGCGTACTATTAGAGAATTTACGGTAGGTACATTAGAGGAAATATTATCCATCGGAATTCTTCCCTCCATTCACGGCTCATGCTTTCAATTAGACAGGGTGATTGAATTCAATTGGTAGTGGTAGTTGGCTTGCACTTACTTAAATTGTAAATTGTGCCTGTGTGTGTGTGCGTCTGGTCTGGTAAAGCATAGACTGTGTATGTGTTTGTTTGTGCTGGTACTGGTACCGGTATTTATAGCCTAGGCTGGGATGGGGCATTAGTACACCTATAAGTATAGGCATACCGTAGTTTCAATAATAAGAAGGCATAGAGTGCAACTAAAACAAGAGAACCATAACACCGGGTAATTTAATTTGCTGATATGGCTCCAGCGATATAATTTCCCTCTCTTCTCTCTCTCTCAACAATAATTGATCCCGCTGATAGTGATTTCCTCTATCTCTGCATTACTATTACTATCAACTATAACTATAACTATATGGAGCACTACAATTTACAATTTCCAATTATATCCAATCACTCCCATCAACTTCCTACTCTCCCTCTTAAACCCTCCTGCCTTTTGTCTCGCGGCTCTAAACAGGTAGTCAGACTGACAATTATCTTGTACATCCATCTGACATTAGAAATTCGATTGTACTTAATGAAGTGGCAATTTTTTACAACAAAGAATTCACTTCCGCCTCAAACATTTCGCTAAATGCAAAATTGCTAGCTGAACTTACCAACTGCGAGATACTTACCACTATACTATCGAGGAAATTTAATTTGAATGAGAACCATTGAATGAATGGAATGCGTGATACACGTCGGCATTAACAAAAAATGTCAAATAACATTTAATACGTGTTTAAACTATGCCCAGAATGCCGTCAAAGATCCTTAACTCAAAAGTAGATTACAATTCTGATAAGTAAAATATATTAAGAGCACAAAGGGCAAATGGAATTTGCTTAAAAATAAATGAGTGGCTTTTGTTTCCTATTTTTATCTTGTTACTATAACTTGTTACAGTAACGAGTAGGAAATGTTCACTTACCCCTTGTCACAGACTCTGCCTCAAAGGTAGGAAGGGTCGGGGAGTCCAGTAGTAGTAATAGTCATTAAGCTTAATTTTATTTTGGAGTTTTCCTTCTGTTTTATTTCCAAGAAGAATTCCTACAAGTGTCACGGGTTGAAGTACCAAGTACCACTTGTACGCACAATAGGGAGTATGATATATGTAATATGAAGATGTCATGGAATTTTTTGAAATTGTCACAAGTTCACAACTTGAACGTGTTTGTAGTTGACAATAATTGGTTGTTCGGAGGTAGACTCTCCTCTCACATTGGGAAACTAAAGGCTTGTCCCGATGACAGTCCCTGGAACACAGAACACGAGGGAGAAGGGGAAAAAAACTCCCGTGTAATCGTAACCTCTTTGGACTTATCTCGATCGGCTGAAGGGAGGAAGGGAAGAGAGACAAGAGAGAAGACACTTATTCATTCACTCCTTGTCTTGACAAGGAGAGCGACAGTGAGTATGTATAGTTCTGAATAGAGTTTCTGAGGAAGTTGTAGGGAGATGCACATCTTTCTCGCCAGACACACAGCACATCGACATCATCAACTCAACATCACTACGAAGAGACGAAGATGCTGAAGACGAAGATGACGAAGACGAAGACGGCGGTGGCGGTGACACAGTCGTGTAGTCTTTTCTCCTCCACGTCACGTCACATCACATCACATCGACTCCAGCTGAACAGAATATGTAAAGAGATGAAGGGAAGATGAGCGTATAAAATCAAAAATACATATAAAACATCAAATATTCTATGTGTCTAGCTTGTATGGAAACGAGACCAACACCTACGCTAGTATTCACTTGGGCATCTGTCTTTACCGTAAATCTCTGATTGGTCACCATTAACTAGACGCTTTCTCCCCTTTTTTAATGGAAAAGATGCATGATGTTTTGAATCAAGTTTTCGAGTTGAAATGATTTTAAAAATTCCCTTCACAGTGATGAATAGTTTAGAATAGTGGTCTCACAGAAAATGGCGTTTGAATTATTTTAGTAATTGACGTCTATGAACAGGTTTTTCTTACTGGCAGAGTTTGAGAAAAAGGGTTTTTATAGAAATTGGCTTTTGAGAAAACGCATCTTTAAAGAAATTTACTTTTTAGAAAACGCGTATTTAGGGAACTGACTTTTTAGAAAACGAGTGTTTAGAAAATTTACGTTTGAAAAAAAGCATTGTTCAAGAAATTAAAGTTTTAGAAAGTTCTCTTAATTTTAACAAAATTGACGTATAAGGAAAGTTGTTTTTTTAATGGACGTTTGAGAAAAGGTGTTTTTTTTTAAAATGGACGTTTGAGAAAAGGTGTTTTTTTAAAAATGGACGTTTGAGAAAAGGTGTACTTTTAAATGG
>JAQFZC010001787.1:0-26921 GCA_034695205.1 Dicyrtoma fusca | reverse complement strand
CTGACTTTTTTGACTAACAACTTTTCATGACCCGTCTTCCCCGCTTTAACCTTCAACTCCTTCCGTCTACTTACATTTCCATCAGCTGATCTTCCACTTTTTTTCATTCCATTTACAAGATCATCTTCTCCAACTCCGTTCTACACTTCCACACACACACACACACAAACATTCATCCATCCCATTTCATTCCACACTCCAGCTTCTCACTTCTACCACCACTACTACCTACCCCCCACTTCAACAACACATCCACATTTAAATACCAGCCCACATCCAGCCGTCCGTCCGTCCGACCATCCGTCCGTCCACTTGCCCATCCGTCCGTATGTTATGCCATGCTCCCTACCATTCTAATGCTTTACAGTTTCAATGCAGTTTTAATGAGGTTTGCCGTATGTACATGAGACCATTTTACATAGCAAAAGAGACACATTCGGAACACATTTCTATGTGTTATGTAAATAGCACTTTTTGAACTTTTTCTAACAGGAAACACCTTTTTAACATGTGTTTTGACATTTTAAAAAGGCTAATACCAAGTTTTTACACTTTTTTGAAACATTATTTTCATTTTTGCCTTTTTTTAAAGATGCTTTCCCTGCTATGGTATTTTTGAAAGATGTAATTACCATACGATTTGCTCTTTTTCAAAATGCTTAAATCACTATTTATGTTTTTGAGAAAGGCTTTTGTTGTTTTAAGCCTTTTTGAAATGTTCAAATCCTGATTTGCCTTCTTTTGAAGTAGAGCTGCTTTTGAAGCCCAGAAATGGTGTGAAATCATAGTTGCGGAGCTCCTCACTGACAATATGAGTACAGTATATAGACACGCTATCTGTGTATCGTACAGCGATCTACACTACATAGTCCAGCGTGCATTCGTAATTACCTTTACTTTATTGTACTAGCATAGGTATTTGATGTGAAATAATACGACCAGTAGACATTTACAATCTGTAAATCCAAAAATAAAAAATATGAAGGAATACATAAAATAAAATAATGCTTGATTCTCATGTACCCACATACATAAGAAATCACTACCTTCATGCATGGAAGGAAAAAGAAATACCTACATACCTATACCTACCTACATAGATGAAACAAAAATGAAAAAAAAATAAATAAATGGCTAAAAAAAATCTTTGGAAAACTAAGAAGTGATCACGAAATCGGCGGAGAAATTCTTCCACCCTCTATCACGACACGACATATGGCATGGCCATCGCATCCTTCCAACGCCACATCTGATTCCGACGGACGGATGGATGTATGAATGAATGAACGGCTCTCTTGTGGGGGCTGATGATGAGTCCATGAACACATTTTTCGATTTGTCATCCTTTTCATAATTATATTATCTTGAGCTTCACAAATTCTGAGACTTGGACATTACAGCATATACAGTAGACCCATTCAATGTGCCTTGTACTTATTCTTGGATTTGGATTTATCTTCCCACTAAACACATGATAATTATGTACGTAGGTAGACACTCGTCCAGGGATGCTCAGGAGGAACATAACTAGTAGGTAAGACGAGGGAGAAATATAGTGTTATTACCCCATTGTATCCATTGGGTAATGATGTAGTATTAGTATTAATATGATATTGTCAGAGTCACATTTTAAAATTTTTTGAGTATTAAACGGAAATTGTGATCAAAGCGAGGCTGCTAATGCCATCCATTCATTCATTGAGTCATTTAGACCTGGAGTAGGTACACAGATACCTGTAAGAAATACCCATCTCCCTCCTCTAAGAAGGAGAGAATGGGATTTTGATAAATCATAGTTGTTTGCCTAGTAATGCCTAGTAGACCAGTTATAGGTATAGCCATAGCCATGCTATATAGCATAGCACTAAAGACCGTAGCATAGATAGTAGCCTGACTTCACACATAAATAATCAAGTATAATTATCCCCTATCTATAGCATACCCGTCGCCCTGTCCCTATAGAAGTACCTACGTCCTCCCTGCCGTCTACAGTTATTGACTTCACCTGTATGTTTACATCTCTATTTGTGCATGAATACAAAATGGCTGAGGTGTCTACAGACTCCAAGTATGAAGCAGCATGAAGTGAGGGCGGAATAATAATGAAGAATAATACTAAAAAAAATAAAATTGAAGGAATTTCTCAAATGAATAAATAAATACAGACAATGCCATCGCCATGCATCGCCATGTACAGGGAAAGAGAACCAGAGAATAAAAAAGGGAGAGAATTGAAGTTTTATGTGATATTTTTATCGGGATTGGTGGAGATGTGATAATAATATTATTATCATTAAAATAATTCCACGAGTCTCGTAATTACCTCCGTGTCTTATGTTATGTCAGGGGATATAAATAATATGTGTGTGTTTGCGTCTACATCCCTTCACTGCACTGACTAGTAAAGTAACCAAACCAAACCAAACCAAACCAAGTAAACTCTAACGTAGTATAAGATGGGATGGCTAGTTGCTCGTTGCTAGTTGTCTGAAGACAAAACTATAAATATGAGGATTTTGGAGGTTGGGAGGTAGACGGTGGTGGTGCATTGGTATGTAGCTCCTATGGAATAAAAACTTCTACCCTCCCCCGTCATGCACACGAACAAAAACACTAATCAAACTTTTTAATGACATTTACGATTCGTTAATCATTATTATTGCTGATTTTCTTCCTCTCCTTTTCCCTATATCCTCCCTCACGAGGAGTAGTATGTACATTACATTATACTACAACTTTTGCCAGGGCTCTCTGCTCTCTGGTCAGACTAAAGGGAAAACAATGGGACTGTAGATATGTTGGTATGTATATAGTATATATATATATAGAGAGAGACAGAGGCAGAGGCGGAAGGCAAAGGGAAAATCCAATGGCAAAAGTTTTTGGGAGAATTTACAGCAGATATCTTTTTCAAACCGTTCACAATACATGAGTCTCTTAACTGCATACATACAGAAATACAGACAGAAGAGACTGAGATACAAAGGAAGATATCTGGAGATATTAGTAGTACAGATGGATAGATAGATAGACTATTAAATGTGTATTGTTCCTTAAAAACTCTCAGCGTCCATCCAATAACTAGGTATAGGTATAGGCTGGATATATGTATTATAGAGACTATATACAGACTATGCTGATTCGCATCAAACTACTACGGATGTGCACCTACCTACTGCTACCTTCCTACCTCCTACGGTCTATGGTGCTGCTGCTGCGTGTAGGTATGCACGCCTGTAGAGAGCTCCAGATAATAAATTCAGTAGCTACGGTCCCTTGTAGAACACGCTCTGTACTTAGTTTAATCGACAACGACACAACACAGAGTTAGACTCCAACTCTTTTCTCACTGGGAAAAAATATCAAGTGAATTCATTGAACCGTAAGTGCGATTAATCTCATTACGTAGCTTATCGTTAGCTCCATGAGATAACGTTTGGAATTAAGGGGATTCGACTGGGAAGGGTTGGCTTGGCTCTCTCGGCTCGTTCCACAACTCCTATGGCCAGCCACACACTCACTCTCCACTTCACAGCATTCAAAATAGGTCCATGCACTTGCCATTTGCTCCTACCGCTATGCTCCTATATCCTGTAGACAGTGCAGTGCTGTACTGTACTGTCTATGAACCCACAAAGGATATAGATATATATCCCCCTCCCCCTCCCTCCCCACTATACATTCTCTATTATGACAATCCCAATCTGGCAATCCTATCTGGCTATCTACAATTCACAATAATATTATTACCTGTAGGTAAGGCTCTTTTATGGGGTATCTGAGGGAGGCTATATATAGGGTGTCCCTTCCCTTCTACTGTATGGGGTCGTAGCTATGAACATTATTTAATTTTAGGAATACGATTAAATTCATGAATTTATTATACATTAACCTGAAGAGCTGGAAGCTGGAATCTGGAGCTGGAATGCAATGTGATCCCTGGCATAGATTACTTGCCCTACATTATTCAAGCCTACTCACTCAAAAGTCCATGGATTGCAATGGGACTAGTGGCAGAGTAGTAAAGTACGGGGGAATGAATGGGCTGCGCTATTTGTGCGTTTCCATTTTCCATTTTCCATATTTTCAACTCTAATAGCAGTGCACTGGAAACTGTAAACTGTATTATGCACGCAGCTCCATTTCCTTTAGGAATGTCGTCGCACCGTCCACCGTCATAACAATAACCACAATATTTGATGCCTACAATAGATTTGGTGCGTTTAGAAAAAAAATAAGAAATAAAAATCAAGCCAGGTTCATCCGATTTCATTTCAATGGGAAAGGAAGTACAGAGTACAGAGCCAGAGCCAGAGCCAGAGGTAGACAAAGTCAAAGTCGGAAAACTTCGAAAAATACACACATGTTAATTCATATCAGAGCTTTAATTCAATCTTAATTCATGAATATTCAAATGTGTAAGTGGAGCCAAGTGAAGCATACAGTATTACGTGAGCAAATGTGTGCGTCAAAGTCACTCATGTGGGTCTGACTATGACTTTGACTATGACAGTGACTTTTAGATGTTTGTATGCATAGACCCGACTCCCTGTGAGTCTCAGACAGAGACAGTGTGGGGACGGGAGAGACGAAAGAAATGGGAAATTGAGGGTCGTGTTGATTGGATTCATTTCTGTATCATTATTGAAATCATTGAAGAGCAGAAAGGTGATAATTATTTCTTAGGAAAAATGGTTCTGTTGAGCATCCAGGAGAGAATGACTGGCGGTGGAGGGAAGATGAAGACGAAGAAGAAGATGATGATGATGATGATGATGCGGACGACTATAATAATAAATGATACAGGTAATAATATCTGAGCACAGATGACAATGACTGCGCTCTCCGTACTCAAAGACTCAAAAGCACCTCCATTTTCATTCACATTGCTATAGCTAATAAGCATAGCACAGTCCCTATAGTCTATAGCACCAGTATAGGAAAAGTATATAGCTAAGTACAGACACAGACTCAAATGTTTAAAACGACTAAGCATGAACATTTCGATTTTCAACGATTTCAACTTTAGAATTACATGCCTTATGCCTATATGCATTTATTTCCTAAGAGTAGCAAAAAAAAAAGAATTGGTAGTGGGCCAGAGCCAGACTAGATCCTGATGAACCATTTTCGACTACACGGCGATTATTCAAAAATGTTTCACTTACTCTCTTATTATTAGTTTTTGTCTACAGTCGTGCCTATTGGGGGAAATATATGGACAGCATGAAATACAGCGGATTTTAAGATTTTAAGATCTGCCACATTACCTGAGACACAGGTAGCTCCCTACATTTATCTCGTATTTTATTAGGTTCTATTGGAAATTGAGAAGAAAGGAAATCAGAGAAAAATGGGGTAAAAAAACCCGATTTTTTATACCGAAATTGTGGATTTTCGTGACAAAAAAGTCGGTAATGAATGACCAAGTTCGGCTCATAGATACTCAATTACAAAGACAAAGACAAAGATGTAGTATGTATGTCATACTGCATCATGCATTATAACTCACGACCAAGTCAGAAGGCGAGAAGTGTAATAAAAAGTGAGATGCTGGCCTATGAGATGCTGAAAGGGTGGCAGTGCATATGGAGAGGAGGTCTGTATGTAGCTCGGATGCTGGAGAGTGCGTTGATGAGATGGAGAGTGGTTTGAGAGCCGTGACTGGGTCTGCTCTCTGCTGTTTGTCTTGCTAGGTAGGAAGGAGCACTAATAGATGAAGAGAAGAGACGTAAAGTGATTCTTTCTTTTTCTCTCTCGTCGCCTACCAGCTCCTCACGCCCATGATCATCATCTCACTACATTACCGACTGATCCTCCCTCACCCTCATTATTATTGAGCTCCGTTGAGCAAATTTAATTTCAATTAACCACACTCCATAATGTCTCTATCAGGGCTCAAACTCTAGTTTCGTCTCAGATCCTTCTCCATCCATCTATCTTCCTATCGGCTCCATCGTCTCTAAGAACCACTACCTCCCATCCCCACACTCCACCATCCAAGCATCCATCCATCCATCCATCTATCTATCTATCCATTCTATCATTTATCTATCCACACTATGGCTAGGCTGACTGCTGGAGAGAGAAGAAGGCGAAGAAGGTTCAATGCTCAGTCGAGGATGAAAAATACTTCATCTGTCTTCTTCCTCCGGCTCCAGCGTGTGTATATAGCCGATACGTGTCTACCTTCCCAGTCTCACGAACGAGTCAGAGTCACAATTGACACACACAACTACATACGCGGCACTATTTTACTCTTCTGGCTGGAAACCGTCCTCTCACTAACTCACCACATCAGCGTGGCTACAGACTGTAATCCGTAATCCGTATGTACATACATACAGAGAGACACACGGACTATCTTCCCACATCTCCATTTCTATTAAGACTAGTTAATTTTCTTAATAAAATCCAAAGACTCGCTCCGTCCTTCTTCCCTTCCCTTCCAGTAGTTCATGGAGGTACGTACGTATGTGCATGATATTAATTTAATCCCAACCCGCAACTGTAAGTAAAAGTACCAATTCCGTATCCGTACAGTATAATAATAAGACAGATCACATCACACTTACACTTAGCCATTCTGTTCATGATCCGTATCCCAGGCCTGGCTCTAGCCAGCATCCACCCACAGGGAGTAAAAGTAAACGAGAGACAACCTCATTCGGAGGCCACTGCCATAATAAACGGACGAAGTAACCTACATGGATATGTGTACATATTTCTCCATCGTGGGTGAAGAAGCATTCAAGTCCATCCATCCGTTTTTTTACTTCAGTTTCATAATTTTTTAAAAATTTTTGGAAAAGTGTAAATACTAGTTTTACTATTTTTGGAAAGTGTATAACGTATACGTATCACTTTTACACATTTTTCAAATACAATACTACATTTGTACTGTTTTTAAACAAATGAATAAAAAAGTCCATTGTTGGAACTTTGGTCAAAACGACATTAAGACAGATGGACTAAGCCTCACAATGCTTCTTCACTGGCGATGTGCGCCTCACATGTTACAGTTATACACATATATCCGCCAAAGTCAATGCGCTAAAACGTGGAGGGAAGCAAAACCGTGGCAGTCGTCATTCCAATGGGAATTATCAACTGTACTGGCTGTACTTCGGGATCTCAACGTACACCAAGAAGTAGGTACGTAAGTATGTACGTCTTCTCTCTATGCTTAACCTTGTGAAGTATTTGGGGAAGAACTTGAAACTTTTGGCTCTCATTCACATCTCGTACGTATGCATGACCAGGCTGGAGTGTGCACGTAGTTTATGCAGATACTATAGGCATATAAAGTGGATGTGGAAATGCAACCGGCAGTCATGGACTTCTCTGACTCGGTCCGGTCATGGAGCAGACGGCAACGTGACTCTCATAATCCGGCGGCTATACATAGTTGGAGAAATGGAGGTAGACACCTCTAAGGCCAAGAGATTGTAATGGGAGGCCATGTCATTTACATAGCAATATCCCCGTGGTTAAATCCAAGAGCCGTATGTACAGTCAACAGTCACATGTCCGTTTGTCTGTTTGTCCGTCCATAGCATCGCATAGGATTGCATTGCATTGCATTGCATTGACTCGATCGAGGAGAAAAAGGAGAGCCTCTTCCCTGGCCCGTTCTTCCCAAGTTTTGAGTGCAATGGGGTAATAGTGTTCATATCAAGTGTAAAATACCATCCATTCTTTACTCTCCTCTATTACTTTGTTCTGCCTTGGCCAAATACAAAAGGGCAACCTCCAGTCTATAGGGTTCCATAGGAAACACCACCGTATACATACTACAGACACACACCTAACTGCTGACATGGATGGGCCAGTGTTACCCGCTCAGTCCATGTCTTTTCGAGCTGGAGTGGGGAAATGTCGTCTAGGAAGTTGAAGGGTGGGATGAGTGGAGCATATGTATTAGTGCATGGCTAACGAGGAGTGTAGGTAGGTATGTACAAGACAGCATCCAGTGCACCTCCACAGTACAAGCAGTTGAGAGAGGAACCCTCCTGGTTGATGCTCATCTTGGTTGAGGAGTGAAAAGTACATAGAGTGACTGAATGAATGGTTATGATGGGAAATTGAATTCCTTAACGACGCATATAAAACCAGAATGTCCTAAGGAACTGAAGGGAATAATTGTAGAAATGCTATGATATTGATATGGGAATGTCCGACTTTTGTATTCCAGAGAGAGAGAAACACACACACACACACACACACACACACACATTAAACGATGGGCTTCGTCAGGGAAAGAGTTACAAGACCCAGCAGCCACACACACACACCAAATACATATGTACCTACCTACGTATAAACATGATCAGTACAAGAAACCCCTCGCGATGCCATAAGAAGGCGAGTCCATACATAGATACTTTAGCTATTAACAGAATTCATCGTTTCTCCCGTCGTTCAGAGTTTCAGTTTTCAATTTTAAAAGGAAAAATCCCTATAAAAAGGGAAACAGCCCAAAGTAAATGAAAATGAAGAAACACCAAGGAGAGACAGGGACGCGGAGACAGAGAAAGGATTAAAGGATGCACACGAGATACGTACATACTGTAGATGGGTCCTATTTGAACACACACACACACATGACCATGCAAGCACCTATTCATTCCTCAACTTGACCTAAGCATCAAAAACTTGGCTGTAATCCCGTGTAATCTAATATATAATATGATGTAATGTATTCCAATGTAATTTAAAACTTGCGTAAAGTTCCATCCAAGAATTATATTGGGATTCAGTTCAGTTGAACTTGAAAACGGAGATATACCTATAGTCTATAGTCTAGGTAGTATAGAGCTTCGTCTTCACTCATATTTCTGTGATATGCCTGGCCTGCCCATCTATAATATCCCTATAGAGCCAAAAGACGGTCGGGACGGACGAGGATTTGAAGACAGGGATGGAGATAGTGAGTAGCGATTGTTTAGTATGAAGTCGCAGACAGTTAAACGAAACGGCTGGAGCATCCATCCATCCACATTTATTTCATACTCATTCATCCATCCCGAACCAAACAAGCACTTTTCTACATTATATTGTCCAATTAAAATTGAAGAAAAGGATACTCATTACAATGATAGATATCTAATTTTTCACTATGACCGGAAACTCACTTTGATTTCATTTCATTCGCTACTCTCCACGACTGGGTATGTAGATTCTATGCATATATATCCTTTACACTACAGAGCTAGAGATAGGTAGGCAGCTATGCCTATTTACTTGCCACTGCACTGGCTGCCCTCACACAGATACGTAAATACATTCCTTATGCTACTCCTATAGACCGCAGAGCCAGAGCCACTGCTATGCCCATATACATGCTTTTCATCATAAATCTCCTCATCAACTGAGCTGATAGCTTCATCTCACGAAATATATAAAAAAAACGAGCACATTGTGCAACTTTGTTACTTGTAGCAAGTATTTTTATATTAGATAATATTTTACATTTTTTTTTGATATTATAATAATAAATAATAATACAGATAGGTAGGTATAATAATAGTGCAATGGACGTTGTTCTTTCTTTTTCTGTAATTTTGTGTTTGTGTGTGGCTGTGGCTATGACTGTGGCTGTGGCTATTCAATTCATGCATCAAACCGTTTAAACTTACCATTACCATTTGAAATGTGTTTGTAACTATATATGACCAGACCCCCTTTTTCTTATGCATCCTCATCCTACCCATCAAATCTGTTTTTTCCTCCATATTTCTTTATTATTGTTATTTTTTTTTGTTTTGCTAGAAAAACACATTTCGTTCATTTCAGTCGTTTGTTTTATACATTTCATATATTTATGGATGGGGTATGCATTGCATTTCATTTCATTGTATTGGGGCCTACAGACAGACGACTGGGTGTACAAGTGGAGGGATTACACGGACGCGCATACATTTCTTGTGTGAGTAATCCGGTAATATATGTAATAATTGTCTAGTGTGACGCTGAGCCAGCTGAAATCTGGAATTTAAATCATAAACTGGTTTTAATGTTCTGACTTTTGTCAATCTTTTATTACCTATATATTTCCGAGTACCTACATATATACTGTATAGCATTTACTTCCCTATACTATCCGTTACAGTACATAAGGAGAGTGATACTTTTCTTTACTGATAGCTATAATCCACCTACAGTACAACTTTGATGTATCAGTTCTTCAAAGCTTGCCTTTGCAAAGGCAAGGCTGCTTACCGGTTTGGAGAGCCGACCGGTAAAATAACTTAAACAATTAGAATTTATTTGCTCTATGAAATTAAAATAGTATGAATTTTCAATAAATTATTTTTCCTTTATGATTATACAGCACAATTAAAATAAAATACTGCAAGTATAGTGTTAAATAATCTGTGTAGTAGGAGACTGGGAATTCAGATTCGTTTAAATTAAACCGGTATACGGATGCGGCTAGGATAACAAAGTTGTACTGTATACATTATTATGTCTCAAAAATCTTCACCCTTTCATATTTCCCATTTATTTTATTTACGTTATTACCACTACTATCCACAACAAATCCAACATTTAATTTATTTCATGTGTCAAACACAATAGTAAGTTAATCAAGAGCGGAGAAAAGGAACTGACACGATGGATAGAGATAGTAGATAGATCGAGGTAGTGACTTTAATAGCGTTCAGCTCCAGTAGAGCCATACAAGCATAAATATCAGAGTACATACGTATAATCTCTTCTCTATTGAGAACTCATCAAAAATATCAACAGGATTTCAATCCACTTATGTGCGAGTACTTACGGCCAGTTACAAAAGCTGTAAATGCACTTATACTTCATTGATCATTGACATTGCCGGTAGGGTTTGAGTGTGACTATAATGGAGGGCTGGGGCAGGCCATTTAAGAATTGATCGTGTAGGGGTTATGGTTATTGGAAACACATGTTTGGGGTGAAAAAAAAGGTTTGAGAAAGGAAGGGAAAAAAAAGAGTGATTTTCATCCATGATCGACTCAAAGGACTCAGAGGCGTGGAATCAAAATGTGTCGAGTGTCTGTTGTATGTTTTAGTATGTACGGGCTTGTATGTATAGTGTTATATCGGTGGCTGGTTGATTTTGATTTTGATTTTGATTCTGAATTTGATTTCGATGTACATATGCCTATGTTGGTCTCTGGCTGTCTGTCATACGTACCTACATATGCTGAGAGTTGAGCTGTAGGTTTGATGTGAGGATATAGCTAGCTATTATAGCCTCAATTAGGTTTAGATGAGGTCCCATCATTACATTAAAGGACTAAAAAGGGAAACCACAAAAACCACCAAAGAGATGAAAAGAAACATTTGAGGCTCGGCTCAATTTAGTCGGCTTCAGCGTCAAATATACACTCGTTCCTTCCTTCGTCCGTCCGTCCGTTTTGTCTCACCCTAAAACTTTAAAAACGTGTCCATGAGGCAGACCTCTTGTACCGATCGACACTACTTTGTGAGGGGTCCGTTCAACTATGACGTCATAGAAACGAGTTTTTTTATTTTCTCATAGCACCTTGAGCAGCCTTTGCCCTGTAAATATCAAGTTTTGCTCTTTTTCAAGCCCTCATTTCTCCTCATGATTTACCCTCCCGCCTTTTTGTGACAAAATGACGTCATATTTGCAAAGTGCCTAACTGTGTGCTATAGAAACAAATAATTTGCTTATAGAAACAAGAAAGAGTAAAAATCAAGAGCAATAACCAGTTGACGAAGGCTAGGACGTGTCTACTTCCACTACACATTTTTTCCCCTGTACAAATTCCCTTTCTCTCTCGGTCTAATCGTAAGTGAGATGTTAAAGGGCAAGTGTAAGTGTGGCCGGAGCAGGACGCGAGCAGCACATCCCAAACATTACCAACGAAAGAACGAACGAACGAGTCAGGTAAATACAGATAAGGGCTAGTGGGTTAACCTGTAGAAGGTGCAAGGTGGAGTATGTACATTCTGTATATATGAGCACCTGAACAGGATTTTTATATGAGTCAAGTTGTTTGGCCAGGATGCACGTAGTATGATGTATGCTTCTATGAAATTACATAAGGATTTTGCCCAAGCGTATTTGAAGCGGTTGTAAGCACTTAAATGGTGAAAAGGAAAGCAAAATATTTGGTTGCAGCTTAGTGCTTCCACTTATCGTTAGTAGAAGGGAAAAAATGGGATAAAAAAAATGCTAAATTAGGTTTATTTTTATACCAACCTACAGAATGTAGGGTGCTACATACATCAACTATGCATGTGATGCTACTTACCTTGCAGAAAAACTCCTACCAGCCAACTTACCGTAAAATCCCAATTCAAGTTCACATCCCTGTGTTGTATGTATGTATTGTACCTACGCTTAAGCCCTAACCAAGCAGGAAATACCATGAAATCTTACCTCACGTGAAAGGTCATCCAAAGCCATCCCGTTGGAGATCTCCTCAGTCCTGTCGGAACAAAAATATACATACGGTAACAATTTCATTAAAAATGGCGATCTATGAGCTAATACACCATACCAGCAGCCGGACGGTAAGTGAGAGAAAGAGGAAGGAAAAGACATTTTTAATGCAACTGGGTATCTGCATACAGAAAGTCTCATCTTAAGGCAATACAGCACACATATACTATCATCATCTCTTCATCTTCATAATAAATATCTTTTTGTTTTTTGTACAGGAATTGAAAGGGCTGTAGGATGAGTTAAAATGTAAATGTCATTGAGAATAAAATAAATATACCACTTCCATGAATTCACCATGAAATCCAATGATATATGTCCAAAGCATGAAGATGAAGATGAAGATGAAGTATACCTAATACTATCTTGCGAGTACTATACTATACGATGGCTACTATGGCTCCGGCTCCTCTCCTCTACTATTGGAAAGGGAAGGGGAAGGGAGGGAGCATTGCAGAGGGGGAAAAAAGTGGATTTTTTTGACTAATGACTATAATTGCATCGATGATTTGTCTTACGTTTTAGCGTCCTGTAAATCTTGACATTTGGAGCGCATAATGAGGGATGGTGACGGTGAAGCAGGAGCAGCGACTGTGATCAAGTGACGATTGGCTAAGTCTCATCTCTCTGTCACATGTTTCTTTTTACATCATCTGCAGATTTCAATAAAAAAAAACATCCAAATGGTTCCTTCAACTTTTAGAACGAATACACAACATGATGATGATGATGATATGACAAAGATGACATGATGACAAAAAATCAAGTTTCCCACGAATAAAAATTTTCATCCCAATCACATCTCTCACCCCCACACGGCTCTTTCTTCCAACAACGGGCAACTCTCACTCTTTATCCTCACTCCTTCAATCTCTCTCTCTGTCTCTGTAGCTTCAACACAGGGACAGTCAGCACTATTGTACATACATAGCAACTCTGCGCCGTACTTGCTCTCTATGCATCATCCGGAGGCACTCTACACTCTGTACAGTGTACTGTGTCCGTCCGTCCGTCCGTCTGTCTGTCTGTCCGTCCATCCATCCATTTCAGTGCACAAAAAGCATATTATAAACGGAGACAAAGTTAACTATAGAGCAGGGATCCGTAGGTGTGCATCCTCCATGCACCTACAATCACATCGTCAACCCTTCACGTCTTCAAAAGTCCCACTACACAGTCTACCGGCACTACCCCCTTTCAATCCCATTCAACGCAATTCCATTCGAAAATAATATATTTCTACATATAAAATAATAATAATATTATTAGTTCTCAAAAAACCATTGAAATCACATAATAAACTTGCTACGCATCTCAATCTTCTTCTTCTTCTTCGTCTTTCTATAGAAGACTCGACTACAGCTACATTCTCAAACCGCTCATTCCAACTCATAAGTTCTCATCCTTCAAAATCCTAGTTCAAAAAATCAAGGCATGAATGCACAGGACGATGAAGGGACTGAAGGAAAGACAGTGCATGGGAAAGCAATGCAATGTACGAATGTCTGCCTACAAATGTACATACGTAACTATATGAATGAAATGGCCTGGTAGGCTCTAGAAGAGAAGTCGGTGGCCGTCCATCAGCAGCAGAAGCATTTTACAATCATTAATAAAGGGGGAAAAAAGATTTCATGTAAAACCTCTCAGCTCTTCCCTTCTTCTTCTTGATAAAGCCGACTAAATGAACAAATTGATGTCACTCATAAAAAATCAATAGGAGCGCTACGGCTCCCCTGTTTACCCCTTCTCTCGCCCTCAAACTGCCCACACCAATAGGCCGTCCCGCCGTGAGTCTGTCATACACTTGTGTGTGTGTGTGTGTGGAAGTCGAAGCCGAAGCCGATGCCGAAGCCGAAGCTCAACTGGATAAGCAGGGATTTTCGAACAGGAATATATTTATATAGAAGGAGCAACTCACAATCAAATCTGACCGCAAATGCCTAGATCATGGCATTATATGGCTATATACATATAGCAAACCTTTATTCCATTCTATTACAAACATTAGTCCAGATCCATCCATACATTTTTGATCTGGCCGGGATAGACTTCTGAATCAGTATATTAGGAGCCTTCCAAATATGACGTGGATGGGTTGAAAATGGATTTGAAGAAAAAAGGTCAAAATATGGTAATACTGGGATTTTCAAAAAATACAAAATTGCAAAATTAGATTGTATTTTTGAAACAGTGGAAAACATGGTAAATTTCAGAAAAGCCCATTTTATGACGTCACACTTGACCGGCCCCAATATATGTATGCATAGGCCAATACCAATACCAATGGTGAGTGTGTGCAGTCATTGTTCATAAAATAAATACACAATAGATGATAGCTCAAAAACCGACAAGGAACCCTTTCCTTCCATTTTACGCGTATTCACTTACGAATTACGAATGAACCTTTAACTCTAGCCAAGCCAAAAAGCCGCCTCTAATATCTCTATTGCGTCCCTCGACCAGGACCGCCTTTACTGCATCATCGGTACTGTATGAACAGTTATACCGTGTAGGTTAGGTATCTCTATAGTATCAGCACAATAATAATACTGGGAATCAAAACCGACAGAGATCCAGTAGCAGGGAATGAGAGACGGAATCATAACTGGAAGCTGGTCTGGAAGCAATCGTGTTTCTGTGTACTTTGGACGGGGATTGGGATTGGGAAGGAGAGGCCGTGTGGCCTGTCCAGAGAAGCGGATATGTACGTCGCCCTCTCACCCTTAACTCACGGACACAGGAGGAGAACACAGGGAGCCGTCATTAATTATTCAGAATCAATCAGTGGTAACCATTGTGAGCTGCGGAGATGGTAGCCGCAGAAACTTGACAGTTGAGTGCTAAAATTCCCATGTGCAAACACTCCCTCCGTATCAAATACATCAGCTCAGTTGTAACTCGTCATAATTGTGGACAAACAGTCCTGCTTATGAGAACATGTACTACCGTCAAGTCCGCAATAGTTTACCTTCCACTCAGTTAATACTGAACGGATGAGGGGGTCAATTATTACAAGGGGGTATTACTACTAGCTTATATAGTTTAGCTTATAGTTGTATTTTAATTAATAAATATTACAGGGGGTTTTAACCTTTTCGAAACGGTAAAATATCTACTTTTACCCTTTTCGAAAAATTAATTTTGCTAGTTTTCATCTATTTGAAAGTGTTAATTTCTAGTTTTTGCCTTTTTGAAAATGGTGATTTCTAGTTTTGAATGTTTTTGAAAATGTTAATTTCTAGTTTTGACCTTTTTGAAAAAATTGATTTCTTGTTTTGATCATTTTGAAAGTGATACTTTCATGTTTTGCGTGTTCTTGAAAATGTTGATTTCCAGCTTTGATCTATTCAAAATCGAGTTAATCTATCAAATAAGCAATTTTGCATCGCATTATTTTCATGGTTTCTTAGTGTCGAATAGGTTTAAAGGGGGGGCGGGTACTATTACCGAATTTACGGTATAAGCCATCCAATATCCGAATTGGGGCTACTGCCCTGCCCCCCCGTTTTTCACTCATCTTTCCCCCTTCGCAATATGCACAACAACAATTACATGAAGGTACATGCCCGAACCAACGGAACCCAAACCCTTCCAAGAAATGTCGACACAGAATAAATGCACCTACATACAACAAATACGAGGAAAAAATTTTTGCAGCAAGCTTGACTTTTTTTTGGCTGATTCACATACATGTATCAGTGACGTTATAAGTTTTTGTTTCCTTTACTGACTTGTACGTACTATGAGTACGGTGCACCAGCGCTTAAATGGATTTATTTGCTCCAATTCTTTTAATAAATTGAATGATGCAATTTTAATTTTTTCCTCGAGTTATTATAATTTCTAAATAATAAATGACGAGAGCAGTACTATAGTAGTTACTACTGCAAGTGTAAGACATATGAATGTGTGGTGTGCTGTCACGCCATTGAAATTATCTTGTAGGATTTCAACATCTTCTGGTCCGTCAAGTCTTGTGTGTGTTACATACAGGTCGCGGAAGAATTAACTGTACGACTTTAAACATATGTACATGGAAAGTAAAGCAATGTCATTGAAGGGAAGGGAACAAGTGAAATTGTATTGAATTCAAATGCTTCACAATAACTTGACTCTTGTTGCTACAGTCTACAATACAAAGTGCGTGCCGTCCTTCTGTATGCACGTAGTATAGGTATAGACTAGTCTGGTCGTTTGGTTTTCGGATGAGAGCTCAGTGTCAGAGGCTGATTTGATGGAGGAGAGAGAAGTGAGGAAACAAGTAAATGTGTGTGTAGAGATGAGTGTAACAGGTAATCAAATAATAGGCTGGTTGGAGTCATCAATCTCACAATTGAATCGACCACAAAGTGAAAAGAAACGGATAGCCATTTAATTGTCAAAGGCTTGGGAAAATCTATTTATTTCCATTATCAATGGCAATTTCATTGTGTAACATTGAGGAGAACAAAAATCGTTGACGTTCACTCAATTCAATCCCTTTTCCAGCTTTACATTCAACTGTCCAATCAGAAACAAAACAAGAGGAGAAGGAAAAAACAACAAGAGCCTATCGGACTGTGAGATTCAGACACAGATTTCATCATAATGCTCCCAGCCCTATGCCATATTATACCATTACCATCCCATACACAGAAATACAGAAGCACAACAACAGACACACACACACAGTCAAAGTGCAATCGTCCTGTCAGTCTATAATTCTAATAGATGATTCTAATTTAAGATCGACCTCCATCCTCGTATTTTTATTTCAAGAGCCATCCATAAACTATCCATAGTATTCACACCGTCAATTATTTCCCTATAATTCATAAGTGATTTAAAAAAAAAGAAAAAGGAAATGCCAAAGCGTTATTACCCACGTTCGAGGTATTTTATCCACGATCCCCCATCAACACAATGACTGCTGAATAGTTCCTTTCACAACTCTCATACCTAAATACTAAATACGTACAGAATACATCTTTGCATACTTATCTGTACCGGTGGCAGCCACGATACACGCCATAGCATAGGCATAGGCCGTCTCTCTCTGTCTATCTGAACAGCGCAGTGCACACACACACGGTATTGTCTCACTTAATCATGCCGTATCTTGGTATCTTTCCATAAATTTTACAGCTTTGTTCAATATCTCTGCCTACTCGCCATAAATTGCATAAAAATATTTTTTGAATTCCGAGTAAAACTTCACGTTTGGTTAGCTTCGTGTACAGTAGTAGTAGTAGTAGAGCCCATTAGGTAGGTAGGTAGGTAGGTACATTATCTAGATTTTTTTCTTTACTTATTCTAATGGGAAAATGAAGCCTACTTGGGCGAGGAGCGCCGCCATATAAACTCTAGCTATATAGGCAATATAACAATAAATTAAAAATGTTCATCCGGTAAAAAAATCAAAAATACATTAACGAAATATTTACAGTAAGATATTAGATCAGAGATAGTTTTGCATTGGACGGCGCAGTCAGTTCAAAGTTACTAGTGAGCAAAAGTCTGTCTTAAAACCTACACATGCAGAGAGTGTAAAAAGATTGGCTATTTTCCTCCATCTGATTTAATTGACCATGAAGACGTCTGCGTCCATAAGTCCATACCACCACACTGTACTCTTCACTACAGAAAATACAAGACTCACACTCCTTCACTCGCCATGGAGGTATAATTCACATGTCTACTGTCTACATCAAATAGTCCGTTCGTAATAAATAATGTGGTCAAGGTACGTACATCTATGCATCCATCCATCCATCCGTCCGTCCGTCCGCCAGCTCATTTCATTAATATCAAATATATCAGTAAAATATTTTTATATGTAAGCGGGAAGCCATGAGCCATGAGGCGAACATGGTATGAAGTCAGAGCCAGAGCAAAACTTACCCATAATCATAAACCTCCAAAATTCACATCCGTATGTCTCATGTAGGTATTGCTATAGGTATATCCAATGCCCATATAGCTATATGCCTTGCCTATATGCATTTCCTACTAGGCGATGAGCTCCTACTAGAGCTCTGCTAACGTATGCAAGCAGGTGATCATAAAATCCCACTAATTACAGAGCTCTCTCTCTCTTTCTCTCTCTCTCTCGCAATATATATTGAATCTAAATCTACACCCCAGAGTTTTTATTCCCCATCGCAATATCATATCGCATCCCATCACATCATAACCTATCATCCCGTCTTGTACCCCATGTGAAAGCTATATATGAGCCTCGAAAGTATCTACTTGGTCATAACACTCACGTCCAAGTCCACCCCCATCATTCCTCTACAATTACTTTTCTACAATTATTTTGCGTGAACAGATAGGGATCGAACGGGAATCGAAAGGAAATCAGTTAAAAGTTGAAAAGTATTAAAAGTCTACATAATAATATTATGTTATTATTATTATGTAGGAAGGTGCCTACCTAGGTACCTACCTACCTACGTAAGTATAGTAGCTACGCTTAATATGTAAGTAGGTACCTATGTACATGGAAGCAGTAAAATATTTAGTAGTCAGTCAAACAGCAAGTCAAATACCGTCAGATACTCTCATACTATGTACAGTACATACTACATACACAATATTTTTTTTAATATTCCTTTTTTTTTGGTGAGAAGGTTAAAGTTGGAAGGGGACTAACAATAAAAGATACTGAAAAATATGGAAAACTCTTATTTCCGTTGGGCTCACGTTCTACGATTACTGATAGGATTTCATATCGGACTATCAGCGAGAAAACGAATATTACACACCACATAGAATTAATATTACGAGACCAATGCTATAGCTGTACATAGATACTACCAACATACACGTGCAGGTTCCTTGGGACAAGAAGTCAAACTGAACTAAAATCAGGCCACAGGACTGAGGCTGGAACTCGACAAGTCAAAGAGTGAATGCATACGAATCCATGGACAATATTTTAGTTTAGTTTAGACGGACGGACGGACAGACAGACCATTCGAATGAGTAAATGTATGTACGTAAGTGAGACAGCCAACGTAAAACCAGCACCAAGAGAGCAACTAGTGAAAGAAGGGGAAAAAAAACTTCCAACCTCTTTGTTTGTATTCGGTGAAGTGAAACGGATTCTTTCCGTTTCCTCAGATATTATTCCCAATCTGCTTTTTTTTCCTTCTTACCTCACCGTCTTCATTCTGCCATGGCATGGCATGGCTCTTTCTACGCTCCTCAGACTACCTACACTATAAAGAGTGCATGGTTCATAATATGAAGTAATGCCATATGTTGTCAGTTAGACAGTCAGTCAGTCAGTCAGTCAGTCCAGCGAATCAGCCAGCCACAACGGGACAGCCTTACCTATGTATCTGTGTGAATTTCAATTCTCCAATCTCCCCAATTCCTAATGTCTCACGTGAGCGTCCCTTAATTGAAAAGTAGCAAAATGTCAATGATGGAACGAATGTAAATACACCAAAATCTACTAAATTGGTAGGCGCACTAATGACATTAGTGCCCATATTTCTCCAAAGCAAAGGCAACAACAAGCTACAGATTACAGATAGAGCTTTAAATGTGCCTACAATTTATTTTCGAGAAACGAGAAACAAAAGGAGCCTGTACGGAGCATAATAGCGCATTATCTACCTACATCGTCTCAAGTTGAGTTGACATGGAGTGATTACAGAAAATAAGAGAGAAAAATAATATATTTTTGTTTACAACTCTCATGTGAGAGATGAGGAATTAGATTTAGAATTTGAATTATACACAATGATAAATATATATATTTATTTTTTTTTCTGCCTGTAGTCACTGCGTCACCACTTAACATGCAAATGTTTATAGTTTGTATGCAAAATGGATTTTCAAATGAAAACCCACAGGATCCGCTTCACAGTTTTCTAGTCATGTAGGCTGACCAGGTAAATCATACTGTATACGACATCATATAGGTATATATACCTATTACCTATGGGCAGTTATGTAACGCTCCAAAAGTAGGTACCTACTTGGATGGATTGGATTTCGTGTGTGTTTGTGTGTGGACCAGACCAGACCGGAGTTGACAGCAGCGTCCGAACCAAGGGTGACCAATGGAAGAAAAGAAAAGGGAAGATAATAGGAATAATAAGAGCCTGTGCCGGAGAACTTTACACTGAATAGGCCATAGGGCAGGGATGAGAGAAAACAAACTTGGTTTTTAATCGCTCTAAAAATAAACATAAAAATGATAATGATAATAATAAAGTGAAGAATGAGATATAAAAGTGCGCATGGTTGATTACTGAACGGAATACAGATGTACCTGCACCCCTGCACGGCTACAATGCAAGCCTATAAGACAGACAGACAGATGTATTATTGCCATAGTGAGCTATTCTCTGGTCAGTATGGCTTGTGTTAGATTTTTTTTTTCGTGTGTGCATCAATGCAATGTATTATATACTTAGGTACTGCAAAGATGGAAACTTCATGCTCTATCTGCACGTGCGAACATATTCTATCTTTTAATAACTTCATAAAATTATTACTACTCCTTTTTTCCTCAGCCCTCGCCACTCTACGAGCATCACCACGCTACCTATTGCAGAGACAGAGTCAAAGTGCGAGAGAGAGCATTTCTTTCTGATTTGTATTGTTGCCTAGAGCATAGGTAGGTAGATATAGGTATGGATATAATAGCCGTGAAGCCGAGTGCGTATTTAGATTTGGAGAGGGAAATGTGGAATGAGAGGATTCCTTGAGAAAACATTTAATCACCGTCACATGTAATCTTTCAGACTTGGGTTGACATTTCTACGAGGAAGCAAAGGGGTAAATGGTGGGAGAAGGAAATTAAATCGAGAATTTTATTCCATAATTCAATCAGCCTGTCAACCTGACAATTGAGGAGTAGCAACGGCGGGGAAAAATACAAGCGTTTCAATACCACAGAGAGATCCACTCATGATGTGCCATACATGTGGATGTGGAGACCTACTACTTACTACCCAAGTAGGGGAAATAGGGAAGTACGCCTTGGGAACAGACAAATATCACGTCAGGCGCGATTTTGTAAAAACTAGTTGCAAAAAGGCCAAAGGTACTGTACGTAGGTGGCTATGATAATAATATTTCAAAAAGTGCAAATATACAATATGAAAAGAAAAGCTGTTTCAAAAAAAATGAAGGCATTTCAAGTTTCAAAAAGGTTCAAAATATGACGTTTTAGCGTTTTAAAAACGTTAATTTTAACTTATAGAAATGGCTTGTAATTATTAGAATTGTGTAAATACTGTATGTTTTGCCCTCTTTCAAAAAGTGTAAATCTTAATTTGCATATTTTGAAGAGGTCTATTATTATGTTTTACACTTTTTCAAAAAGTGTAAATCTTAATTTCCCTCTTTTGAAAAGGACTACTATAACGTTTTACACTCTTTCAAAAAAGTGTAAATCTTAATTCCCGTTATTTGAAAAGGGCTACTTTAATATTTTGCCTCTTTCAAAAAGTGTAAATCTTAATTACCCTCTTTTGAAAAAGGCTACTATAATGTTTTACACTCTTTCAGAAAGTGTAAATCTTAAATTCCATCTTTTGAAAAAGGCTACTATAGCCCTATTTCAGAAAGTGTAAATCTTAATTTCCGCTGTTTGAAAAGGGCTACTTTAATGTTTTGCCTCTTTCAAAAAGTGTAAATCTTAATCACCCTCTTTTGAAAAGGGCAACTACAATGTTTTACACTGTCAAAAAGTGTAAATCCTAATTTCCCTCTTTTGAAAGGGCAACTATAATGTTTTACACTCTTTCAAAAAAGCCTAAATCCATGTTTGTGTTGTTAAAAAACATGCGCTCACACTTTTTCAAAACATTGTTTTCATTTCCCCCTATTCTAAAAGCTATTTTCCTACCCACGTCGATTCTCGTCATATTTGCAAGCCCCCCTTTGCTTCTACACATATGCACAATGTCCCATCCTGACACACACACGTCCCTATGACATTACAGGCATTAAATACTAATACATACAATGTCTTCCTTCCATTGAGTAGGGCAGATTACGTGATGGTGGTACCTGTATACACACAGGTGGTTGGTTGGTTGGTTGGCTGGTTGGTTGGTTGACTTGGATGGTTGGTGTTGTTGGTCGGTTGGCTGTTTAACCCTCTCTTAAATACTCCTCACTTAACATTGCATTATATTATTACATTTTTCCCTTCCCTTCCTCGTACGTTCCCGTGCTTTATTTTCTCTGATGATAATTATGATTATTCTACTAACTCGTCCGGCAAACGTTTAACTTACAACATGTATTCATGATACGTACATTGTAATTATAGCGTGTGTGTGTGTGTTTTGTTTCCATCTCTCCACACACATGTACCTCCACTCTTCAACCAACTACTTACCATTACCAGTCTACCTCCGCTACTTACGTACTTGCTTACTTACTCCATGTAGTAGCTACCTAGATATACGTAAACTGGCGTCGAATCAAAATTTTTTAACTTTACAACGTTTACACTCTCTCAGATCAGACCAAGAATCACAAGTACGGTTGTCGAGAATAACTGAGAACTTAGTCTTTGACTCCAACTCGAGTCAAATACATACTCGACTATGTATGTACCTACATATATAGAGGCACCCCATCCTAATAATAATAATACAAGGGAAGGATCGGCATAAAAGATAAAAACTTGATAAAAATTATCTACTTTGTTACATGCAAAGAACTTTGTTGATAGTTTTGCTTGTGCAAGCTTGAAAAGAGTTCAACTTTTCAACTGTGATAGACAATTGATGAGGATGAAAGTACAGGAGGGGCTATGAGCTACGTAGGTAACTTTGAGTCCACGTAAGCAGTGCCAAGTGAGGCTTAAACGAAGCATGCACCGTAGGTACCTATACAGCCTATACCTATAAGCATACCTACCTACCTGCATAATGAGGGACGGAGGAAATTCAAAATTCAGATAGTCATAGTCATGGGTAAAAGAAATCATCATGAAGAGGGATCGTTGATAGAGAAGGAAAATCAGAACACGAGTAGAACAGAACATTTGTACTCTTTTCTTCAGACTCTCTGGATGGCAAAAGGGTAGAAATATTCATATTTTCATAATTTCATAAGTTCATAATAACACGGTGCCATGTACTTAGGGATGATGGCTACTACTTTGGGTACCTCATCCAATCCAATCCTCTCTTGTCTCACTGCATACGGATTTTGTTTTTTATTTAATTCGCTCTCTCTCTCTCTGTCTGTCTCTCCATCTTTCTACCGAGCACTCTATAATAATATTCTGCTCAGCGCTAATGTTTGTCTACTCATTACGTGGGGTGCAACTGGAGCTACGCATGAAATCGAAATAAGGTAGTCAACTGATCTTTTTCACCATGCATAGGCCCAAGTAAGGTATACAGCTGTAGCCTATACTGTGGTGAGATGCTCCGTGTAAAAAAAGTTGTAGCGTAATTGTAATAAGTATTGTATAATATCCTCAAAACATCACATTGTATCGCATCACATCACATAATATTCCATTCTATCAGTCTTTCGCTCTCTCTCTCTCTACGTCTGTCTCTATGGGTTTTGCCTTTTGGATTTGGACTGGGAGAGAGTATGATATATATGCTATTACTATATAGCCGCCACCTTGCTACCAACTATATGTATACTGTATATACTACCTACTATGTACCTACCAATAATACCTTGGAAGCCTCGGATCCCAAGTTGAAGGTAAGGATAAGCAATGGATGGGAAAGACGATGGAGAGTGGCTGCACGAGCAAGATAATTTGATATTCACAATAGGCAGAGAAATTTACGGTCTTATGCATAGGCTAAATGTTTGGCGTTAGCGTTCCGGTTACACAGTCACAATAAATTTATGTACGGCTTAGTTTTAACCTAAGTCTTAAACTTAAGAGTCGATATACATAGGTATAGCAACTCGTATATCTAGAGCCTCATCATATTCGTCAAGGATTACATAATATACAGCCATCCATGAAAGCATGCAGTCCAAGTTTTAATATTATCTACTTTATTAATATTCCAACACATTCTTCATTGTATATTGTAATCCATGCACAGAGATACATGTACATAAAGAGAATAGTACCCACTGGACTTGAGGGCTACAGATCATCAGAATCAACAATCCATCAAGTGATACTGATACTGCTAGTTAAGTAGTAGGCTTTAAGTATTTTTCAAAATTTCAGTGCAGTACAGTAGTGCAGTGCAGGGAAATGGTTCACCGGAGTGAATCAGAGCTCTTTTTAAAAAAAAACCCAAGACGAAAGAAAAAGCCCGAGTGGCATATTTATATGATTTGATATTAGTGGAAAGATGGGTGGTTTGGAGGGACGATGGAGAGGAAGGAGAGGAGGAGGATGATGTAGACATAAATGTGATGCATTTCTTACAATAACGATATGATGGTGTATCACGCTGATTGGAAGATTTCGGCTGAATGAGAAAAGATGATGAGCTCCCAACCGCTTGGAGAGAGGGCTATTACGCAGGTAGGATAATAGGGAGGTAGGGACAGAGGGAGAGCGAGAGAGATAGTTTAGGTGAACTAACATATGATCTAAACACACACACACATATATAAATATATGTAGAGTATCTATAGACTCAGACAAGAAATTCAAGAAATTGTCTGACTCTCTTCTGTTTTTGCCTTTTAGTCCCGTAAAATGTATAGAGATCAGGCTATTTTTCGTGAGAGTATGCGATTATCAACTTCCTGGGAGGATTTTTGAAGCGTACACCTCGGAAGTAATGCATTTATTGGCCAAAAACCTTCTTCTCTTTACTCTTTGCTTTACTTTACTTAACTCGACTCTACTCTACACTTTGCTTTACTTTACTTTACTAGCGTCCTGTACTTACTTTCCTTTCCTTTCTTATTACGAACCATACATCGCATGATCAACGCATCACACTATTTCGGATTTTTTCCCCTTCTTCCTCTCCCTCTCTCTGTCTTCTTCGTAGCCCTATCCCAGGGAGTGCAGTACTGTAGTACACCTTGTTTTATTTTATTTTACATCTCCTTTTTCCCTTTTTGCATTGAAACGAAACGAAACGAAACAAAACCATCCATCTATCTTCTGATAGAGATAAAGCCAAGCTCACTGAGACAAAACGGTTCAAGGATTTTACTGTTCGGTTATTTTGGCTATAAAGATGTTTGATTTTAGTGTGTAATACTGGATCTTACGAGTAATCGATTAATGGGCTAGTAAATTTGATGTAGAATTGCACTGTAGGTATATTGTCTAAGTACGGCTATGGAGTTACATCGTCGGCATGCAGAGATTTGTGAGCAGTAAATTACACAAAGTAGACATCGATACACATGGCTAGCCGTTAAATTTTGACATGATGTCAAAATAATAATGAAGGGAAGCCAAGAATTTTGAAACAGTATTTTCTCATGCTATCCCCCATAGATATGATAATTTCAACGGGGATGTAAAATGCATATAAATATATTTACAGATAATAATGATGATAGTGCTCACCAGTCAGTTTCAATGCTCACTTGCTCATTCCACTGACTCTGAACACACACACACAGACACACACAGTTGATTTATAATAACCATAAGTGTAGGTGCTGTGTGTAGTGCAGAGTTGATGCAGAATAGCTTTTTTTAGGGGATTAAATTATAATACAATGCAATGCTTTAATGTAGACTCATATCATGCATCATGTATGCACGGCCCAGAGACTATGGCTTGAGAATAAAGTAGTGAGCCATTTATTTAAATGTAATTTTTTGACGGAATCCATCCAACCCTCTATTATTCTATCATACAGTCCATAAAACTAATGTTTCCAAAAACTCAAATGTTCTGTATATATATACATATATATACTACCTAGCTGGGTATACACTCAAGTGAGAGCCATATAGCCCTATCCCATGCCATACTTACTTACTTCCACATAAACTCCAAGGTCAGAATGGGAATGAATAGCTTTTTACCATTTCAATAATGTCTCCCTAAGATATCTATGACCAAACTAACGTACGCCAGACTAGTATGTATATGCATAGCAATACAAATAACTTTAAAAGCAAAAGTACCTACAACTATTGTTTGGATTCTATACGTGTTCTCGTGTTCAATTCCATACTTAGTATTTGGATAATAATACAAAGTTGTAAAAAAAAACAGATACCATTTTTATTCAGAGATGTATGTATGTACATGTACCACACATACTATGAATATTGTTCTATCAACGCAACGAGGCGGTGTAAGGATCATCGTTGGCACTACTGCTATGTGAGGGAACGATCAGCTATCACGTTGTTGAAATGACTCCTTTTTTAACCTTTTCGAAACGGAACTATAATAGGTATCTAGTTTACATCTTTTTGAAAAGTATAATTTCTTGTTTTAAACCTTTTCCAAAGCGTTAATTTCTAGTTTTGACCTTTTTGAAAAAGTTAATTTCTAGTTTTGACCTTTTTGAAAAAGTTAATTTCTAGTTT
>JAQFZC010001786.1:0-26924 GCA_034695205.1 Dicyrtoma fusca | reverse complement strand
GCGTAAATACAACCTTTGCATATTTTTGAAAAGTGTAAATACAACTTTTTACTATTTTTGAAAAGCGTAAATACAACATTTGCATATTTTTGAAAAGCGTAAATACAACTTTTTACTATTTTTGAAAAGTGTAAATACAACATTTTGCTATTTTTGAAAAGAGTAAATACAACATTTTGCTATTTTTGAAAAGCGTAAATATCACTTTGGCGCATTCTTTAAGAAGTGTAAACACAATTTTTGCGGCGTGTAAATATCAAATTGTGTTATTGTAAAAAAGTGTAAATAACAAAAAATGTACTACTTTGTTTTAAAA
Organism: Dicyrtoma fusca; assembly: GCA_034695205.1. Lineage (NCBI taxonomy): Eukaryota > Metazoa > Arthropoda > Collembola > Symphypleona > Dicyrtomidae > Dicyrtoma > Dicyrtoma fusca. Next base: position 26,608 of record JAQFZC010001786.1, on the reverse strand, counting down.
AAGTGTGAAAATGGTATCCACAACAAATCCACAATTTGTTGTTAAAAAAAATTTTTTAAAATGTATTGTTGGGACATTCAAAATGAAATCAGTGGACTTACGTCAGATGCTTTAAAGCAGGGATTGGACTTACCTTACAACGCTTCTTCACCCACGATCTGCCTCTGTGGAGTATGATGCTTCACACGCTATTATTATTTATATGAATATCGAGTATTTTATACACATCAATTGGTAGTTCGTGTCTACAGTGCAACGCTTGCATTGGTGCCTCCAAATCTAGTATCTATATAGTAAGTTGTGTAGTATAAGTAAGTACGTGTCTTCAGCTGTTGTTGTTATTGTGAATACTTTGGCGTTGACTTGGGCTTTTTCGAGAGACTAATAAAAAAGACTTGAGCACCAGTATCTCTATGCTACGTACACTAGGTATACGCAACAACTTTTGAGCATGGAATTTGTATTTTTTGTTGACTGTGTACTGCTGTACACTGAGATGGGCTAAAATATTTTTTTTCGACCGGTTACAAACTTGCATTAATCAAGATGTATATAGAGCATTACCATCAATACACAACAAAATGAGGTAATGTAAGTGCATTTGGCCTGTCTGCTTATTTATAATGACGACTGTAATTTCTAAAGAGTTGCACAAACGGCACTTCGTCTTCCCTTCTCTTCTCATAGAGTGGGGTAGGGAGAGGGACTTACATACAGACAACTTCTTGGCCATCGTTGCACACTGCAATGTGGAGGAAAGCATGACTGCTCTCACATTACTATAACTCACATTCTCATATTACTCATGCGTACACATTACGTACATAGGAAGCCATAGATAGATACATGGGACCTTTCAGTTATTACTTCCTAGACAAGATTTTCCTTGTTTGGCAACGTTACAGTAGGGTAAAGCTTCTATAATTATTGCTCTTATTCAACTATCTGTTCCAATATCCCATTTAGAAACACAATCACAGCGTTTTAAATTGTCAGAAAGTTCAAATATTAATTATCCGCCTATTTGTAAAATGTTTTACTCAAACTTTAATCCGTTTTGAAAATGCAAAAACAACGTTTTACCTTTTTTAAGAATGCATATAAATAGCTTGGAACTGCTCTTAGTCTAGTGACTAGGCCGAAATTTTACTCTTTCTGCGTACTGTTCACAGGTTGTGTGCGACACAGAATAAAAGAGTTATAAATCATTTGAATTCAATTTTATCATGTTTTAGTCGTTTTGAAAATGTAGAAAGCACGCTTTAGTATATGTATTTTGAAAGTGTAAAATACTGTTTTGAAATGTATATAAGATTAATAGTGCTTTAGTCTGTTTGAAAACGCGTATTATCTACATGTGTATGTAGGTTTTGCACATTTTACTGCCGTGGCAACAATGCAAGATACAATGCAATCCTTTCCAAAGTGGGATAAATACATCATATGGTTTTTTCTGCAGCCCCATTCCTTAAGAAAATCATGTGACGTAATTTCGTAGGTTCCCCATGGGGTGGTGGTGAGTGTGCATATATATCTACCTTACATGGATATTCTCGGAGAGTCTTGGAAGGGAGTATGCACCCAATCACAAAAGTTTTCCGCTCTTCATTTCAGCTCCCAAGAGATGAGTGCTACCGTGAGGGAGTCAAGACTCAGGCCGTCTATTCTTCCATAGAAGTAAGCTACGCAAGGAGACTTATTAAGTAAATTTTTGGTCTTACATACAAACACTGCACTAATATACGCTCGTTGATGTTTTCCTCTCTGTTGCAGTTTCTCTCTCTCTCTCTCGCTTCTTCCCCCTAAGGTTTTTGGCGACAAACTTTCTATCCCTTGAAACGTGTGGAAGCTATCTCTTCATGTGTTGCTTGGATTTTATAATAATCATATTTCCCGTCAGATATTTCCTCCCAGAAAGACAAAACTCAGCTCGTCGTCTCTGATGCTGATACCACACTTTTATTTTCCTTCTTCCCAACCAGTCGAATTAAATTTAGGTGGTTTTAAATCTTTTCATTTCATTCCTCCAGAGTTCACCAACAATCTTTGATGTTCCAACGGCACACACACGCGGTAATGAAAACAATTAGCTATATGTAGCTATATACTCATTACACTATATATCAACTACCTAGAAAGATTCACTAGACTCTGTCTACTGTTGTGAATTTGATTCCTTGCTACACAGTCGTGACTTCCAATTTGACTTGACATGTACATATCAAACATCAAGAGACTCTGTCTGTGGGAAAACCACAGCAGTCGTGTGGAGTCATTTTATAAATAATTACGGTCTTTGACTTCCCTTCTCAAGTTACAGTGGTCGGGCATCCCGCCGGAGCTTCTTCCTTCTTTCTTGTGCATTTTCTTCAGTGTCAAAATATAACGTTCAATTACACAACATGAATAGAGTAGGTTTTCATTAGGCTCCACGGATGGCGATGGGGTATAGCGAATGGGCTATATAGCATAGTATAGAGTATAGCATCAGAATGTGTGTGTATAGGTATTTGTGTGCCTATAAAAGATTGCTTAAGTCGACAATGTCTCTTTCCTTCCCTTCCTTCTTTCTCAGCTGGATATTGCTTGGTGGGGAAGTGGTGACCAGAGAAAAGGAAAGCTCTACCGTTGTTGTAATCAAGAAACCTTGTTGTTTTGTTTCCTGGAAATGAGATGAAATTCCGGATACGGATACACGTACAGAAGTACAAATGTTTGTGATAGCCCTCGCTACTTTCTCTCTCTCTCTCTCATAATAAATATATATATTAGCTGTGGCTATGGATAGGTAAGTATAACTGCGTTTCCACTGCACTGCACTGCACTGTAGACTGTGTGTGCGTACCTCCTCACTTTCCCCAACTTTTTCCCCACATGTATCCAAGAAAAATATCTCATTAGCCATCGCTAACATGTTCAAAATGTACAAGGTTTCCCCTCTTGTCTTGACCAGCCATCAATAAACTATTCTTAGTCACCCTCTAGAAAACTACGTTAGTGTTCCATTTATACGTCTCTCTGCAATGGCCGGTGGAATGAATGGTTGGTCAGAGGAGGAGGGCTGGCCAGACCAGATTCAAAGTGAAGAAAAAAAAATTATGCAATACACTCTCTTTAGTAGCTAAGTACGGTAAACACACACACACACACACACAAACACAACACTGCAATGCACTTACTGATACTCCCTTTGAGCTCACACAAAAAACATCTGTCCCATAGTCTCAACGCAGAACAGAACTATAGTAGATGTTGTGGGTAAAATATAATTAGCTACTTTTTCCTTTTTTTTCCTTTGCCCGGTGAGGTGCTCAGGTTTATGTGTCCTTTACATTGTAGCTTTAGTTATACAACAAGGTCCACACACACACGATGGCTTCTTGTTTCTTGAGCCTTTGAGTGGAGCAGTACAGAAATATGAAAGTATGATATTTTTTTTATTTAATTCCTCCCAAAGTGAAATATTCATGGTGGAAAAGTGTTTTTATTTCAGTTAATTAAGATTACATGAATTTAAAGCTAGGGAATTAAAATTATCTGGAGGATCTAAATGACCTCATATTAAATAATTTGTTTTACTGCTCACAAGTAATTTCAAAATTTCAACGTGTCTTATGTATGGGAGGGAATTTATTATTATTTTTTTGTTTTTCCTTTTTGGGTAGTGCCACTCCTACTAGCAGCAGCAGCAGTAGCAGCCACCACATTTTGATGCATAATATGTAGGTACCTAATTCGGATCGGTCTCTATTGTGTACATAGTAGTAGTAGCCAAGCATGGATTACATTTAAAGATCTTACAGGGAAAATTAGACTTGCAGTGAGCAGTGCTTCAAGATTTAGACTAAGACAGTAGAGAGCTACATAGTAGTTCGTAGTTCGTAGTTCGTAGTGGCAGTGGCAGAGCAGAAATATTTTGACGCTTTGCTTTGAAGCACTATACATCGTCGGTATAACGGTCTGACTTTTGTCTACCGACATTTATTCTGTAAATATATACTGTGGCTATAGGTATAGCTGTCTAGCTAAATACGAGTGTACATTTGATATTATTTGCTCTTCTTACCCTCCGTGTTTACTTTTCAGCGATGCCTGGAAATTGGTACAAGATTTGAAATAAAGATAGAAGAAACTCTAACTATTTGATCTGCTTATCTTAACAAATCCCAAGATATCTTGTCCTCGGCAACTACATGTTGTAGTATGTATGAACGTAATAATAGTTCTACTCCAGCACATGAACAAAAATATGAACTGGAAATAAACTAGAAATTTGAGAAGGGTCCAAATATTGTACATTTTTGTAGGTTATTTTGAAAGGACCCCTCTCTTGAGTCAACGATGACCAGATGAAAAGTCCCCTTCACCATCTTTCTCTGTCTCTCTCTCTCTCTCTCTCTCTCGCCTCTTTCGTCTACCCTTTGTCAGCCTCCAGATTGAGATGTTTAAATAATAGATAAAATATACATGGACAGATCTGTAATGGTAATGGCACTGGTACTGGTACTGGTACTACTCCCCCATCCCCAATTCGATTTCTAGTCATAATACCATCCCAGAATTATCAGCTAGACAGACGCTGACTCCCTCGACACACCAGAAAGTTATTAAGTAGGAGCTAAAGATGAAATTGCATTTTTTCCATCTTGTATTGTATCATTTGTATCTTTATGTCGTAATCTTTGGTTTGGGTGAGAGGCGAGGTTGAATTTGTACAGTTTAAAAATAATATGACGGGATTACCATGTTGATGGTGTAGGTCGTAGGTACTCTCAATAAGTTATATGAATGCATGGCGTAATTTATTATGCCATAGGAGAGGCTGGAGGCTTCTCTCCGTTAGTTGTATTTGTATTTCCATATGATTATATATATATTCTCTGTTTTTTTTTGTCTGTAAGTTTTCGTAGCCTTCATGGTTCATTTCTCTTCTGCCAGTGACATTAACTCCCGACCTTTCCCTTTAAATAAACACAAAGGTCTTCATAAATTGTTCCGCCTGTCACAAAAAATCTTGCTCCTACGCACACACACACACACATTTCCTCTGGACAAAGTTAGCAACCACTTGAATATTTCCTTTAACAACTACTATCTCACTCCGGCTCATCCTCAAGCACACAATCATACAAAGTGTTCAAGAACGGGAAATGAGGAGGTCCTTTCCTTATACGGAGTACAGACAGTACAGACAGTACAAACAGTACAAAAGTAGTTTGTACCGATAGTTAGTCATAGTCAGTAAACCTCAACTATCTTCGCTCCTTCCCTCAAAGTAAATATGAGTAGTTTGTGGGGAACGTAGAAAGGCAGAATGAGCCTTGGGTTCTTATTTTTAAGACTAAAACTTTAGTGTCATTAAGTTCATCAAAGGAAAGCATGTGTTATGTACATCAGTGGGGCTGTAAAAGAGCTACTGTGACGATTGCATCGTTTCCCTTTACGTTTAAATGTAATGTAGGTCCGTAATGTACTACTACCATGATTCTTGATTCTTTTGAATGGGATGAGCAATTGTTTTTATTTAGCAAAGTAGGGCTTTTTCGATAGGTTCGAGTGCCAAAGACTTGATGCTTTCAACTATTGTTCCTATTTTTTACGAGGCTTAATCATATTAGAGAGGAAAATGGAAACAATCTATAATCTATATAGGAAGGAAATCCTGCAGTAACAGTAAGTACACAAGTAAGCATTTGCTCAGTGTTTCTCCTTGAATGGAACATTTGCATTCATCGTTACTTCCAGTAGTTGGGAAAATAGGGAAATTACACGATTAGACTGTGTATTGTAAAGTACTGCTGGCACTGTGTAGTGACTGCCCTGTTTACTGATAGATGAAGTGTAGCAAGATCTCCCTCCCTTTTCAGTCCCCATGGAATGATCCAAGTAGGTGAAGGGAATTATGGTCGCTGTGACCCAAATCAAATGACAAGTCCCATTGTCGAGGAGTGAGGAAGCTGAGATGAGTGCCAGTAGTGGAGCCAACAACAAATAGTAATTATCATACTTATCTTGTTTCCAGCTCATAGCTCCCTGAATTGAATGTGACTCATGTCAACGTCAACTCCCTCCATGATTCTAAACTAAGACTTTCAAACTCTCCCGTACCTTAAGAATTTTGTATGAATTAATTTTTTTGAATTAAATTTCCAACCAAATTCCCAATTCAATCTTCTTCGTTTTTTTTCCCTGAGAGAGCGCGTCTCCTTTCGTCCCCCATTTCATAAAGACGTTGATATATATATATACATATATTTTCCTTTCATGGAGAATTGAGTGACAGCCACAGCTCTTGAGTCAAGTCAGTTTTAATATTAAGGAAAAACTTCCGCAAGGCTTTTTTCTTCACTTTGACTCTCCAAGAGTTGATGTTGATAACGGAATAATTGACCTCAGACTTGTGATCAATGCCTTTTAAAAGAAACTTTGAAGGAGTTCCGTGGAGAATCGCTGGTACTGCATATAGTAGTTGGTGTGCTTCCTATATGTGAGAGCATATAGTTTTGAATTTGATTCGATAAAGCAATCATAAAGGATATGATTAGGTTCCCTGGTAAAAGTAAGTACAGGTTTTAGGCACATGCCATTTAAAGACATTGAAACCTGATTTACATACTATTTTCGGTAAAACGAGTGTAAAGTGTAAATGAATCTAGGACTTGGATTTTGAACAACAGCGTCATAGCCAAAAGGAAGCCGGAATTAATGCTGCCGTTTTCATTCATTGAATCAAATAAATATAATACTGTCAGCACGTTCTTTGACCTTTCGTAGTTCTTGCAAATATATAGTTTGCTTATACAGCAACCAACGGGTTATAAAATTCTCGGTACAGTGCAGTGTGTTCAAAAACAGTGTAGCCCAGGCGTTATTGAGTGTAATTACAAGTGGTGTGGTAATTCATTGAAAATGACTGGAAATGCACAGTGTTGTTGGCATAATTAGCTCCCCACAATAAAATTTCTAAAGGGGGGATAGACTATAGACGTTAAAAAAATATAAATTCACTGGAGAAGCCTAATTAAGTGCAAAATACGATTTATCTCTGTTGGTGTTAAGTAATTGCGTGTGCAGGTGCGAGTCTAAAAAACGGCAAGCTCTAATCTCACTCACATTTCTCGGTCTATTCATCGGGCTAGTTTGAAGAATGTAGATGATGACAATGAGTAATTACGATGATTCAAATTAAATTTACAGGAGTGAAGTGAAAAATACCTCCGGCCACCACGAATTCCACTAAATTCACAAATGAATCCGAGGCGAAAAGAATGAAGATTTTCCAGGCTGAATTGTGAATTCTTTCCTATGTCCTCTCTGCACACCAAAGATAAAAGCCCCGTAGACTCTATGGCAGTGTGTATGTAGGTGGAGAGAAGTACTTATAGGTAGGCCTTTACATAACTATGGATCATGCCGAGCGTGTACGGCTAGAGCTCGCTTTTGGTTTCCTCTCTAATACTACGACTGAAAGAATCAAGTCAAAATGAAGAGAGAAATTGACGCTTCCAACCGACACCACAACAATCAACCCTTCAGGTGCCGTAAGTACGGTCTTTGTGCTTAAAAATCGTAGTAGCAAGCAAGCCCTCTGATACTTGCATTACTGAGGTGTATCTGTGATCTGTAGTCTAGCTCTATATCCTGTGCACAATCTGCAATCGAGAGATTTTCAAATTTTACGTACCCCCATTTGAGCTTAGAAAATGCTTTGCAAAATTGCAAAAATGAAAACAATGGTTGGAAAAAGTGTACAAATAACACACATGTAAATGCATTTTCAAAAAAAAAAAGGAAAAGCAAAAATAAATTTTAACATTTTTGAAAGCTTTTTGAAAAAGTGTAAAAACGTGGTATTTGAACATTTCGAAAAAGTAATTTCTAGGAAGGCCCCTTGCCATGGTCATAGTACATACTATCTGTACGTAGTACATCTCAAAGCTGTTGAAGCTCTTGTTTCCAGCCTACTCCCTGATATCCATGATTTGAAATTTATGCTTTCTGTTCCACCAGTTCAACTCAATATGCCTGAATATCCCTTCCATTTCCTCCTATAGACACAAACTTAATCAACAGATAATCCATGATAGTCAGTGGGAGTGCAGACAGAAATGAGATTCTTTTGTACTTACGATTGATGAGATTGGCTCGGTAGGAAAAAAAGCGCTTGGAGCATTTGATTGTACCTTCCAAACAACCACTGCTCAAATCATTGAACTAGTTTCTATTGAATTAACTTCGGACCTTGAAACTTTCCTTTCCCACCGGCTTCAACATATTACAGACTCAGACACACACACACACTCACAACTCTAATGCTTCCCTCAATCGAAATTTGGCACCCGCTCACAGAGATATGATATTTTTATGAGCGATTTGTCTTCTGGCAATTTCAAATTATCTCCCTATATTCCTGGAATCTAAATTCTATTTGTACAAGATTTTCAAGCACAGTAGGTATGTAGTACTACCAGTACCTACCAGTGTATCAAGGCATGCAAATATCTGTAGGTATGTACCTTCCAATAGCTATGTATACGTATAAGCAGTAGCACACCATCCACCGAATTGCAAAACTTTTACATTTTAATAATTATTATTTGCATATGTAAAAGTTGGTTTTTAATCTATTTCCTTCCAAGTCTATTTTTAATTCCTACCAGCAGCATTCCCTTCGCTCTCAGAAATTGTATTTTGCTGTACTTCCATTGCTGCAGGCATTAGCAAGAAGCTTAGCAACTTTATAGGATGCAATTATTATTGCTCAGTCCTCCATGGTAAGAATTACTAAAAGTGCTAGTGGTATGATGCCGCAACACACTGCAGTATGAAGTGACCTTATTGTTAGTGAAATACAATTTGACTTGTGTACTTTTTCGTTAATCATTCAAAAAAACATTTTTAGTTTTGCCAAATCGAACTTTTACAACTAAAAACTGAGTAGCAAAGAAACAGGCCATCTTTTAAATCTTGTCTATACTGACCTCATTTTAATTTATTTTTGAGATCATACAATAATCTTGCATCAACTACTGCAAACTACTGTGTTTGTAAACAACTCTGCATTAATTAGACCCAGTATTAGTGTATCGACCTTATAAACTGTAAGAGTACAGCACCATTGCAGAGAAAATGATTCTAGCTCAATGATGGAACGAAATAGTCAAAACATGAAAAATGTGAATTATCAATAAAACTTTCGATTTTGCAACTTGCAGACAAGATGTTTGTCTATACCGTCTATATATAGTTTATCTCCAAGTAGAAAGTCTACTACGTGAATTTCCGGTGTATATTAGTATTCTGGCAGAGTTGAACTCACACTTGTTAAAAACTAGTGACACAATCAAGCTTGGCCGGGCATGCCTTTTACGCAGGAACGCTCCATCAGTCCTAGTGTGTAGATGTAGTGTGTTTAGAGCTGTTTTGAAGTAAAGACTAATGTCAGATAAAATGTCCATAAAAGTAATCAAAATTTCCCTACACATGTCAAACCACGCTTTGAAGCTATCTACAGAGTACTACGCAGTCAAGTTTGAACGTGTAAACACGGACCAGGCAGAGGTCTAGCACCGTAGTAATTACTTTCTAATCTCCCGTGAAAAGGAAGTTAATGGGAATAAAGTATACGAAATCCTTTAGTAAAATATCAGATTTATCAAAAACTTGTGTAACATGGGGCTTATATAGGTAGGTATATAGTTTTTATAATGTCCATCAAATCCTTAGAAAAAAATCACGCCCGCTATGCGAGAAATTAAAAGTTATGCGTATATAGTTTAGCACTTGCAAAAATAGCTATAGAGCGTGTAAGCAACAGTAATTCAGTAAACATACTCTGCTTTTGTGTTTCTTTCATATCTCTGCGTCAGAAACATAGTCAACAATCATTAATACCCCTCAAAAAAATGGAAAATCGGGCACGTGCGACAAGTTTTTAATTAGAGCTCTTTTCCCAGACTAAAAATCTCTCAAAAAATTAGCCTCCTTCGGTGTTCAAACAATGTTGACAGCAACTTATCATAAAAGGCTCGTCTTCCAAGCCAAGACTTAAAGACACGGAATCCTACTAGTTAAATTAATACCATGTCATTGTAATACTATTTTGAATGCCCATCTTTTAAATTTGTTTACACATGTTCCCACTAAAAATGACTAATTTCAATACAAAATTGACTCGGATAGATGACGCATGATGGCGGCTCGGCAGAATGAGATCCATGAAAATAGGACACCCGTATTATGGCCTGGCCGTTCCATTGAGCTAGTGTGGAAAAGCGGACGTCAACTCACTTTGAAACTTTTTAACTTTCTGGTTGCTAATCGACGCTAATATATTGTGGCTGGAGAGACTAAACGACTACTCAGGCTCCTGGAAGAATTTGCTTGAGTGAAAGAATCTTATAATTAATAAACTGGGAAGATTGTTTACCATATAAATTGTAAATCCTAATCTTGTCTTGAGGGACGTTTTCATGGTTTAGCTGAGCCAGAACGAGAGCAAGAGCCAGAACCAGGAGGGAAGATTGTATACACTGACTTTATGTGAGGAAAACACTCTCCCCTGATGGAAGCTAGAAGGAAAGGAGGCCTTTGTTACACGTCAATGAAGGACGCGGGTACTCTGGGTAGCTAATAAATGACACTATGGAATATCTTCATGCATGTAGACATGTGAGATAAAATCAGCTGCATAATTTTTATAGAGTACTTGAGCTTAAACTACTTGGCCATAAGTGGTCCCAGTAAGTAGAAAATGGAGCATCTTTGCATCTTCCTTAAGGAAAGATGCTCGTCCACACTGCCATGCCTGAGCGGAATGCTCACCGGGAAAGTAGTGTGTAGGTATATAAAGATTCTATTTTTTTTATTGGTCAGCCCTGTCTTCAATTATCATTTCGTCCCTGGTGGGCTTTCCATGAACACTCGTTTGAGAATTACATATACATGGTTGGTAGCTACCTACCTTGGTAGGCTGACTAGAATCTGCACAACTACGACTAAAGCCATATTATTAGTTCGTACCTATGTATGAATGTACATAGTCGCATTTGGCCATAACTATAACTATAACTATAACAAAGCATTTGGCTAAAAGTAGGTAAAAATATCTTTCTTTTGTGACAACCCAAAACTCACAGTCACACACAGTAGAGCACAGTTTACTCATCCCAACAATGAAGGGAGGATAAATCAGCGTAATCTGGTGACAAATAGAGTCAAAGTCTATGTACAAGTAAAGCTTTCTGTGACTGCCTTTGTACTGAATTGAGTCTCTGTATTTAGCAAGCTCAATCTTCCACGTATTTTGAACTGCCAAGGCTCATAATCTGTGCAACTAGAAAGAATGAGCTACACGGGTGTTTTTGCAGAAACTACACAAGGACGGTGAAACCGACTCAGGACGAGCAACCCACTTACTTACCCCTCTACCTACTTACTTTACTTTGAGTAAAATATATATGATGAGGATGGAGAGCGTGAAAGGGAATAAAAAGCTTCTCTAATGGAGCTGAGATTGGAATAAAAGAGTGAAGAGTTGACAGGTATCATCTATTCATCTAAATAGCATTGCTGTGAGGAGGAATCGCTGGAGAGGCAAACAAAAAAAGAAGCACAGCTCAAAGAGCTTCCTACATGGGAAAAAATGATTACGAGCCTTCTGGGAAACAAGGAGATTTTTTCGAATTGCTTTCTATATGCAGACAAGAGATATATCTATAGGTAGACATTAACATTTTTTTTTTGTTTGTATTTTTATTTCATAATCGAGGATGTTAGGATGTTGCTTGGTGATTCGACAGGAGCGTGATCCCAAAAAGTAGTAGAAGTGTATAGTTTATAATATATTTTCATTTGAAGTTTCATATGGAATAAAAATGCCTCTTCTCGCCATCCCCACAAAGTACTGACATCCTTCTCATTAAGCTAAATTTCAATACTTTCTTGTAGGAGAATCCGCTCACTTTGCTAAATGAAAAATATCCCACAATGGCTTCATCAACGGTACATTGATTAACCGTTCCGTACCTTATTGTTAGTCCGTGTAAATAGTCCTGTAACAGACAAAAACTCGTGTCAGATTTAATATGGAAGCTTTTTGGCTTTAACATTTAGTTACAATAGCTAGGGATCAGAGAGTCAATGTACACCCACTTCCCTTCACATTTCACATTTCAAAGAGAAGGAAATTTGTAACCCGATTAATCATTTTGAGTTAGCTTCTATGAAAATGTAAATTACATTCCTTTTTTTATTCTTATAAACTACCTACGATTAATTTTCAAAAGACCATTTACTAGTTACACCAGTGTAGATTGTAATACCGTACATCTTTGATAAGTCGTCAGGGCTTTAAAGAGCTACATCTGTTTAATGACTAAACGCATCAAAAAACTACTAGTAATGTTATAATTTGAAAAAATGATTTTATGTAAAATTAAATTCTATTGACGTTACAGTAGTAATTAGGCCGATTCATTTGTCCATAACTGTTTCATTGTTTCGATTGAAATAAAAGCAAAATCGGAAATCTTAATGAAATCATACAATAACTTATTAGTTACATGGCAAGCCGTTAATCAAAAAGTAGGACAGAAAATGAGCTGATCTGTAATAGTATTTCCCATTATTCCTGTGTCTAAAATAAAACTTTTTATCCACCAGCTTGTATAAGCCAGCAGCAGTGGTGTTAGAAAGCTAGCTCGAATGCTAAAAATGCTAATGGAAAAGAATCTCAAGTCATTTCCTCATCAGCTGGACTGGGTGGGATATGAGGACCACCTACATCTTTTCCCAAACAATATCCTATGAGTACACTTTGGCTAAAATGGCTTCTGTCAAACTTTTCTTCATCATCTTTTAAAGGGCTTTAATTAAATTTTTACTTCTCACAAAGTTTATTGTTTTAAAAACACTTTCCGACTCTGTAAACCACCTACCACCTACATGCCTTACATTAACAATAAGGAGGGACATGGAAATGTAGGGCAGAGCGTGTGGGGCCGGCGGAGGCGAGGGGGGTAAATATAAGAGAGTTACATTAATGTGGCCAGCTAAGGTATGTTAGGAGTTTAGGACGTGGGCACGGTTAAATGTTATAATAAAAGCAGGGAAAGTATCCAACATTATTTTCATCATTTATAATCCTTACCTTGAAAGACAGAGAGATAGAGAGAGACTTTCTCCGCTCAAAGGCTATATAGCTGGCTTTCCCAAAATGCAAAATGCCATGCCGCTCACTCCCTAGTCCGTCCGTCCGGAATCCCGACTAACTTATAGAGCCAGGAAATATTAATGCCATCAAGCCTCAAGTTTGTTGTTGTTCACACAGGAGGCTAGGCTCTCGTTCTTTCGTACCTGGTTTGGCCACTACTATGCATCTGAGGAAGGATTGAAGGGTAGAAATGAAATGGATTGAATTTATTCCCATAGTTTTTCATTGGGCATGATGTGGGATGGGAATGAGTGGAGAAAGGAGCCAAGAGACCACATTGTTACTAACTAGTAAGGGTTCGAGTCATCTTCTGAGTCTCTCTCTCTCTCTGTAGCTATTATGATGATGATGGGGAGACAGCGGAGCTCCCCAGTTTGGAGTTGGAGGAATGGAGTTGTGAGAGGCTCTTAAAGCTGTGTGGTTACCCAGTGGGTTGGCGGTTTTAATTCCAACTCCTACATAATATACAAATATATAACATGGATAATGAATGCGGGGAGAGGATCCTCCTGCACACTGAATTGCACTGTACAGACACAGACACACAGTGACGAACGAGTGAAAAGCCAAGGAAAATAAAACGGGAGCTTGAGTCTCTCTTATATGAAGCGACGATGGCCAACTGGGGAAACAACTCTCTCCACACTTTCACTCTCTCTCTCTCTCTGTCTCACTAACTCAATGCTCCTATCCTTGTGGGTAGGTAAAGGAGGTACCTACATAATTTCACAATCATCTTTCTGGATGTCTCTGCACACAGCACTATGCACTCCAATCCAATGCTCTCCCACGACCATTACTTCACATCTGCACAAAATTTCAATCCAAGCATTATCAAGAGAGGTAGACTGAGACAGTAGTGATCATTAACTTACCAAATTTAACCCAAGAGCTCATTTTCTACTCCCCACCCCACCATCCGCCCTCCCCTCCCCTCCCCTCCACACACACATACACATACAAACACAAAAAATTGATTTCTTCCGCTGGTGTGGTGAGCCGTACAAGGAGAGGCCCAACCGAAAGTCATGTCCTTCCTTCCGTCCCTTCCAAAAGCGGCGGCATACCACAAGAAAATATCCGGGAAATGGTTACAAGTTACTACCTAGTTGTATATACATACTTCATAATATTATCAATACTTTAAGTAGCTCGTGTATAATTGTGTTAGGTAGCATAAGGTGGACGTCCGCGGAATCGGAATGGAATGAGTATATATGAAGGTATAGTAGTATTATATATAGGTATAGCCCTTGACTTGGAATTGAAATTGGTGAAAGTATTTATGTAGGTATGTACATAGAAGTGACTCAATGCTCAATGGAGAAGGTATTTGTCTGCATGTAGAAAGTAGAAAGCAGAAAAGGAAAGGGAATTCAAAGTTGAGCATTTGTGAAAATGTAGATGTTACTCATATTATTATTCACTATTACGCAAAGTTTCTACATTTTATCCGATGTGAATACATCCGTAACATTCTTGCCATGAATTCATGCTCAACTAATGTCCCGATATTTTCATTCATCTGCTAGAGTCTACCTATATTAGTATCATTACAAGGGGGCTCTCTGCTGAATGATTTTCTGGCTTAGAATCTTACAAGTATATCAACGGCATATAGTCGCAATCGGATTGGTACTCGGGTTTTTGGAGCGTTTATAGAGAGAGAGAGAGAGAGAGGGAAAGTATAGGGAAAATAATATGAAGGTGGGCTCGGCTATGCCTGACTGCTACATGGATACATTTCTACAACTACTGTGCTTTTTGTTTGAAGATTCCTTATTTCTGAGCAAGTTGGATAGCATTTTGGCAACTGGATCACTTCATACGCTGAGCCTACATTTTCGGAGAAAGTGTGAGTGTGTGTGTGTGTGTAAGTGTGTTGGAATCTGCTGGTAGCTGTAGTCTCTGCAACAATTGCGCAAGGGGCGAGAGAGAGAGAGATACATAGAGGAAAGCTGGCGTGTGAAGACGGTGATACTTGGAAGCTAAGCATGGTGTAGTATTTGAAGAAGGAAAGATTTCCAAGTTTTGAAACATATATAGAAGAAAAGCATGGGACTGTGACTGTCTAAGTTAGTTGGGAGCCTTCATTGGAGCGAGAGCTCGTTCCAGCAGAATAAATCAAGAGACGAAATTGGTCCTGCCTGGTGGTACATACATGAAAATGAGTTGTTTAACGAGGCTTTTCTCCGGATTTCACAATAAAGTAACCCAACGCCTCATTGTTTCCGGTAAAGCCATTTCCATGCGTGAATTCACACTTATTAAGATTGCTCATAAAACAACTTTCTATGACACTTTATGACTAGCCAAACTAACCTGAGGAACTTTACACGGGAAAATGTCCAAAAAGGCCAAGTCCAGAGGGAGACAGCCATTAGATTGTCTCTTACTTGAATATCTACTGCCATCATTTAATCCAATCCACCTGGAACAGCTACAACTTTGTTGCAGAGTATTAGCTCATTTTAGTCTCAATTGCCGTTTTCTTAAAAAAAATTAATAAATACATACATAATCGTCCCAATGGTTCAAAACAATTTTTATAAACTCCAATTCAAAATCATCCTTAGACATTCTATGTAGAGGGCCTCGCGTGACAAATTCAATTGGCAATAATTCACAGTATTTTTCGGGTTTAAAAATACATGTATAGATTGACTCAGTTTATTGTCATTTCCTTATTGCAAATTCTCGATTGTCAATGAACCTACCTATATGTACTTCCCTGGTGCAGGTTTGTCACTGTCATTTCGTTTTGAAATGTATTTTGTTTACTTCAAGATTAATTACAATCTAAAATCATCCTCCTGTCTGTCGCCGCCTTCCGTCCCCAACGTCTGGGAGCAAAGGAAAGGAAAGGAGGCTAAAAATAAAACTTGGGACAGGTCCTACATGTACAGACACTACATAAAAAAAGTGTGAGAAACAAACTATAGATTTCTGTCCCAGGATATAATTACAACATCAACAGGAAAAGAGTGGAAGAAGTTTGAGATGTGACAAAGATACGTCGTGTACTCAATTCCTGGCTTCGTCGCTACTACTTGAATCTAAGCCAAAGAGAGAATGGTTATGAGTTAATGGTCTGGAGGACTGGGCTGGTTCAGATTTCAGAGGCTGGCGGAGGTACGTGTGCAGTCCTTTAGGTGCACTACTGATACATCATGAACATAGTAGAATGGATTCCGTCCTTATTTTTCCGTCATTGCTAAAAAAAAATCTGGATGACTCGAACTGTGTCTGTGTCTGTGTGTGTGTGAGTGACTATCCGTATGAAAAAAGAATGCTAATTTTTCAAGTCTTTCATTTCCTTTTTTACGGTCGCACTTAGTCTCCTTTGAATGGGATCTGAGCCACATAGCTCCTCCAACTGAGTTCTAGTTGGCTCTTAAGTTTGACACAAAAAACTCAATAAACATAAATTTGTGAATTTGTGATACTCGAAAGGTAGCTGTGACTTCAATTAGGAATTTAATCTGAACATCTAATGTGAGCAAAATTGATGAAAATGTGAATTTCTTGCCTTGGGATTATTCATAAATTGGCCTTCACACTCTTGAAGATTGTAATTCAACGGTTTTTTTCTTCTCATCTTTTTCCTTCTATCTTCTTCTTTTACCCACCTTTTCCTTTTAGAAATGCTCAGGTTTCTCGGGATAAATACTTTGAGAAAATGAGACCTCTCCCTCCCTCCCACCGAGTACACTTATATTCATTCTCATAATCTTGATTTTACTGCAATCATTAATTTGTAATTAGGAGTCATTAAAAGTCATGAGAATCGATGAATGGTCCGTAGATTAATAGGAAGGGGAGCGTGGCGGGAAGTCTTATGTAGAACCACAAATGACGTCTTTTGGGCTCATAAAATTCCAGCGACCGTTTCAGAGCTGAGACGCTTCCTTCGTCTCTACACGCATTATCGGTGGTGGAATGAAAGGAAGGGGGAACGACGAGGGCGGAGGAGTATTGGAAGTCTTGGAAGAAAACAGTTTATTTTGATTGTCTCATTTCACTTTGAAACTTTCTTTTCCAATTCTATTCCACCCTAACTTAATCTCATCACTCATTTAATGATAAATCTAACATGCGGACCCGCACACCTTTTTCCTCCACTTAAACACCGCATTGAAGCCGATCGTACAATTCTTTTTACATTAAAATTGTTCCAGTTGAAATCTTAAAATCGAGTAAAATGTACAGAACCAACAATTCTAACGCTAATGATGTCGATTGCCGATTGTAGTTGTAGTTTCACTTATCGTCAGTGGGCAAATTGACTTGAAAAAAACTGTTTTACATACAATGATAGTTTGCACACTACTTTTTACATGGAGGAACTTTCCACTGACACACTTTACAGTGGTGAGCTCCGTCCTATCTATTGGATTCTCCTCAATCCACTTTCAATCCAGAAAATCAGTTTAAACCATTTGCAATTTACGCCCCCATATAAATAAATGTGCATGGGAATTTATGTTGGGAGCTTAGTTTGGAAGCCTGGAGTGTTCGTATATGCATGTACATATGTACGTATATGCTAGACTTGTTTCTTACGACAATAATTTCCAGGAAAAGTATCGCTGTCGCATTAGGAGTCCCAGAGTGAGTGAGTCTGTAGGAAGGAGTGTGCGGATGCGGATTTGTATAAAGTTGAAGGTCTGGAAGTGACTGGAGTTGGCGAGGAGAGGGAAGTTGACCACTGCGAGTCTTGTAGGTTATTCCAGCCGCCCGTTTCCTGGTCAGTGCTGGGCGCTGGGGCAGTAATACATAATATCTTAGCGGAATCAGATACATCATTCAACTGTTTTTTATGACTCGGCGGTTTGTTCCCAATTTTTGTCCACTTGACATCTTTCTTATGGCCTGTAGGTCTCATGGGCTTGATAAAACAAGTGTGTACTACAGACACTCACTCGCATCCCAGTCAAGGAGACTCGGCAGCGTCCGCGACCAGCAGTGGACAGCGGAATGAAACGCCTATTACATAACTTGAGACGGACGAAGCGCGGTTAGAGAAGCAGTCTAACGCAAGTCCATCGATCCCTGTCTATAATTTTTACCAAAAGGGACATACCTATGTACATAAGTTTGTAGCAATATCTGTACCTACAGAATACAAAAAGTGTCAAAACCACTTTTACACTTATCAAAATAGTAAAGCTGATATGATATTTGAATTTTACAAAAATTGGACAACTGCCAAGTTTTCTTTTAAAAGGGATGTTTACACTTTTTATATACTGTACAGGCAAAAAACTGATTATTTGGACTTAAACCACAATGCTTCTTCACCCACGACTTATTATGTACATGGTGATACAACAACTACCACTACTACTACTGCCAGGGCAAGGCCCTGTCCCAGTGCCTACACAAAGGCAGTGATACGTCCTGCTTAGGCTAGAGCGAGGCAAAGAGAGTGTTTGGTAACACAATGTGATTTCACACTGTCACTGTCCTTTTGGAGCCCATAAATAAGCATGCGGAGCACATGTTAAAGATAAAATATACTTAACCCCAGCCACATTTGTCCTGTTATTTTTGAAGTGAAAGTTTAGCCAAGATAAATACAAAGTCAAGTAAATGAGCATTGCAATTTCCATCTCTGATCTGCTACAAAATTGTTGCAGTTCACGTTTTTGGACATGAGCCTACTATATACCTATATATTTATGTATATACTCAGAATTTAAAAGTGTATTCACGTGGATTTCTATGGGACGGAAAGTTGTCTACTTCCTTTTCTTGCCTTTCGGGGGCAGGACGGGGACAGGGCCCGTATAGTAGGTCTCTATAGCCCCACTCCCAGCCCAGAGAGAGCTCTTCGCCTATGGGTAATTATATATCGGTTGTGAGAGGGAAAGCATTGGGGAGAGTCGATGAATACAGAGCGCTTTTGCTATCACCAGAATCCCTTTTTGTTCTCCGTTCGAACTCTCTCCGTTCAAGTTGACGTAATGAATGTTCTTGAAGCAAAAGCGGCCGTGTTTTGAATGGTAGCCATTTTGTATGAGTATGCCAGGATCCGGTATTTGAGGGAGAGACAATTAGTACATATCGGGACGAGAGAGGTTCTACTACCTACATAACTCAAAGCCACCCAGCAGCCTAATAACACTTTCCCTCACTTTCAATACATGGGTGCCAAAGCAGTGGAGAAAGTTTCTCTGTGCATATTATGAGATAATAGATGGATGGGGAATGCGGAGAGTGAAAAAGAGAGAGAGAGAGAAAGCAGCTCAAGATAGAATGTGTGTGTGTGTGTGTGAGTGTCTGCTGTGTCTGTCTCTGTTTGTGTGTGCTGCTGGTCTTTGTCCGAAGGGTAATATTTATGGTCAAACGGTTAGTGGGCGGAAACAAAGGATGAAGCTTTATGGTGACGCTGAGCATTCTCTCTATTTCGTATTTTCTACTCTGCCTCCTCGTCTTCAACGGAACAGACGGTCGACAGGCAGGAGAAGCAGCAGTAGCAATGGCAATGGCAATGCAGTGGCAACGGCAGCAGCCCTGGCGGCCTTCCCTTCTTTTTTGAGGCCACCATTAGGCGTCCCAACGAGAATTTACACCCATCCATTGTACATATATATACATCCACCTCCAAAATCCCATGACCCTCAAGGGAAGGGACCATCTAACCATCTCAGCCTCGAAGTCATGCATTTCAACTTCCTTTTAAACCCACCCACAGATTCTATCAGCACACGACCACGGAACAATTACATTGTGTGTGTGTGTGTGTATGTGTACAAAAAAGTATTGTTGACTTAATTGATCTGGAGCCTTCAAAATCCTCGTCCATGCTTACGATATTAATCTCAAGAAACAAGAAAGTATGGCACTCCATATTCCCCAACGTCGATTCTTTCATCCATTATCCAACCCCGGACTAAATTCAATTCAATTCAAATACGAGTCAGGATGGGAGCCCTGATAGTGTCCCTCCGCGCACTAGACATAATCTGCAGTAGAACAGAAGTAAAAGTAATAACGTTCTTTACTTTTTGAGGTTTACGGTAACGGTAACGGAATCACATAAAGTTAATGTCAATACAGAGGAATCTTAAAACTTTCAGGGGAAACAAAAAGGGTAGGCACTCTCCTTGGCAAATAAGAGGACAAAATCCAAGGACAAGAAAAACAAAAAGACAGCTCCTTTCACTCTCAACTTACAGTCCTAAAAACACCCATTTTCCCTACATTTTGTTTTTTAAAAATAGTCTCCCATCCAATTTAATCACTCACTGATGCGTTTCTTGGGGAGACATTCCTTCGCTTCAAGGAAATCAAAGAACGAGCACATGGACCATGAACCAACAGCATTTGGCCCGCAATATACTTTTTAGTGCGGAGCGTAAATTTGTTTACTTTCCAAATTTTGGCAAGGCCCTTGTACGTATTTCACAAAATAAAGTTTTTTGCAAATCATAGCCATGGCAGAGGGAAGATGGGATGGGAACGTGGGAAGCAAAGAGTTAGCCGTCCTCCTCCTCTGTGTATAGTTTTAGCCTTAATTCTATTGTATTTTATTCCATGGTGCGGGAAAGCATGGTGACAGAGCCCGAGGACAAGACAAGACACGACGTTCAAGAATAAAATAAAAAAATCCCTCAAATTCCATGTACTACAGACAGACGGACGGACAGACAGACGGACGTACATACATAGTAGACTCGAGAAGAATGGAAGGGAAACTTGAAAACTTCAAATAGATACCCTTGAATATCAAAAAGTAATTTTGTGGTTTTGGGAGCCCGAGTTTTGTTTGCACTACAGATAGTTACACAAGAAGTTGACAAAGTTCATAAACAAAGGGGGCCAGCCGAGCAATTCAGAATAATTATTTGATCCTTGTCTCTGTGAACTCGTGAACTAGACAAACAACCACAAAGAAAAGTAAGCTATAAATTAAAAATGAACATGTTTAATTAAATTGCCATTTAAAAGGCCAACTCCAAAACTATGCCTATAATACGGGAGATGAAGTTTTTGGACTATTCCAACACCATTGTCTTACCCGGCCCTTAATTGTTGAGTCACTCGCCCGAGTTGGAGGTTGGAGCTTCCTATATACATAGTTCTAGCCAGCTTTTGGAATTCCACTCATTTCTATATCTCTCTCTCTCTCCCACAACAACAGTTCAAATAAAATCCATGGAAGGATGGAACCACAAGGATAGCCCCCAGTTTAGCCGAGACAGTCAAGGTCCAAGATGAGCCTAGCTATCCCGATGGAGTCAAATCAAAAGCAAAGCCCAGACCATCATCAGAGGGAAACTACCTCTGAATAAATTGGAGGAAGAAAAGCACCGAAGCAACAATGCCTCCATTTCAATGGCTCAGTCAGTACTAAGAACCTTTTCGGTTCATTGTCAATGTACCTCCTTAAGACTCTAATACCTTCCCTGCCTACCTACTCATTTATATACCTCTATTCAGGCACACAGGAACCATGGAGGTGAAGGAGGGACAGAAAACGGAAGTGGTTCTTGAGGCTATTTGAGTTGACTGGAAGAAACTCATCCGATTGGGGGATAAAGTTGCATTAGCTCCAAGGTTCCCCTCTCTCCATCTCTCTCTTTGGAGGGAAACAATCGATGGGAAAGGAAAACGGACCCTCTGCTTCCTAAAAGATTAAGAAGGATGTGCTCGGGCCAGATAGACTCTTGAGTGAGCGTTTTAACTAAGTAAACTCTAGTCAAGTCAAATCAAGTCAGTCAATGGTACTTCATAAATAGTTGAAAGAGAGAGAGAGAGAGAGAGAGAGAGAGAGAGAGAGAGAGAGAAAGAGAGGCTGAGGACAGACTTTGGGAAAGATGCGGCGAGTGAGAGGGTGAGGAAAGGATTTCTTTTGCCAACATCTTTGTCATTGGAGACCATGGATTTGAAGGCTTAAGCTGAATTCCGTCTTTGACGTTATTTCTTTCCGGCCAGTTAAGTGTGAATAATGAACATACATTCAGATTCGAAGATTCTTCAGTCTCTCTCTCAACGCAGAGCAGTCTGCCAAATCATGGAGCTCTTCAGTTCTCGCACTCTCCGTCCCTCTGGTCAGTCCGTCCTTTCTACTTCCGTCCGTTCCCTTCCCAATGAGAAATCATTTTGGCAAATCTGTGAGGGAAAAAATAGAAAAAACGAGAAGAAAAAAAAGAAGAAGATATTTCTATTGATTTCTTTTACAGTCATGGATTAACTGTCCAATTCTTTTGAAAGAGATGCTATGTCTATACAGTAGCTGTAGCTGTACTTATACATACATTTTTAATTTGATTATCAAGATATAGACACTCTGTTACTGTGTATGTATAAAAGGGCTCTTAAATTATCTAAGGACATTTTAACGGGGATGTACATAGTAGTACAGTAGCACCACTGCTGTATTTATTTTGTGTCATTTTAATAAATAAAATCCATTCAGATCCATTAGTTCTCCTTGCATACGACTATCCTATAGATCCTCAGCTTATTTTGACTGGGCACTTTTTCTGTGCCCGGATTTTATTGGGAAATGTAAAGCGTGGGTGATGTTTGTTTTCATGGGGTTTGAGTTGTTGTGGCTTGTAATGGAGCTGGGGGAGATCATGTGTGTATAATCCAGTGGTGGATGGAGTAATTGGGAGAGAGTCGATAAAGCCACCCCGGACCCAAAACCATCTGAGCTGTTGTTGGTCTGAGCTGGTTGGTTACTTATTACCGTTTTTTATTTTTACAACTTAAATTATTTATTTGCCACTGTGCGTGAAGTCAACACCATAAGTTGTTTTATGAGCAGTCAGTCTCTCCGTCTGTGCTCTGTACACATACAAGGGAAGGACACACGGGTGCAAAAATATATGGGGAAGGACTGACAGGGAATAAAAATAAACATGAGTGGTGAATTGTTCAAAGTCTACGAGTCTTTATGCCTCCACTTTCAAGGCAGACAGTCCCGGACCCGGACGAGAAGGATAAAGGAGGGGGGGGGGGATGGGGATCCGTTTTTTTTCGTTTTTTTCCGTAGACCACATTTTTTCCCGTTTTTTTCCTCTTCTTCTTCTTCTTCTTCTTTTTCTTCTTCTCCCTGTCTACTTCTTCTGGTCGGGTGTATAATATTTTAAAGGGATATGCGAATGGCGAATAACTTTGTGGTTTCCAAAGAATTATTGTGGAATCCAATAAAGTTTGTATAATGTAGTAGTCAGGGAAAAAAAGGAATGCAATGGAGAGTAGACGAGTCAACAGTATGAACCTCCATGGACGACAGCCTGGGATGGGATTAGCATGGAGGCGTCCGGCGTTCGGCATTCGGCGTTTTGTCCTATAGCATCGAAGAAAAAAATATATCATAAACTCTGAATCAGGAAATCCTGTTTTTAATATAAAGCTCTAAAGGAGAAAAATTTAATGCCTTTCGGAGTACATACAAACATACATAGTGCGTGGACGTAATCTTACAAGTAATGTTTCATCTGTTATGTCAAACTAAATTTCCGCTTAGATTTTTTATTTTTTTTTTGTTTACCATGTGTAATAAACTTTGGGAACGTAGATAATAAATACTTATCTTACATTCCACGATCATGTTCCCTTCCCCCCAAAAAACTTGGAAACTAAACTAGGAACTACAAACCAGCAAACGGCCAGAGAGGGAGAGAAAGAGAGAGAGCCACCACCCCATGCTCCATACCCATAATTAAAAATGAAAAGTTTCATTTTAAATTTAAATTAGCTCTGCGTAGTTCATGGATAAGGGAATGAGAATTATTTTTATCTTTTTATATCAAAATGAATCGATACGTTCCCGTCATACATTGCATAAGTCACATTACAGGAATAAATGGTCCGAACAATCATAACACGAAAACATAGAGCAAACAAGAGAGTAACGACAGAGGGGAAGTTAAATGCCCCAATAGATATTTTATTACAGAGCACTGAAAGCACATACAGCCAGCCTAATGCTAGAGTACAATTTCTCAGAGAAACATCAATCAATGTTTATACATACATGGGATTTTGCGGCAGTACATAAAACCAAAGTGTATTGGAATTGAACTGAGAAGTACTACACTATACGGCGATGCCTGGGAAGTGATCTACGGGGCCAAGATGTTGAGCCATGTAATGTATTCCCCATAACACCCTGCATGTCGTCCGCACCCTGACCGATTTATAGTGGGCACACATTAGCTGCTGCATTTTTGATCTTATCAAAAAAATCTCCTTATCCCAAAAGCACATCTCGACTATCTTCAAATTACCAGCGACTCCTTGTACGTCTATATGGTGATGGTGCATTGGTGCGTTCCCTATGGCTTGCCTGCCGGGACCACCGCAGACAGCCGAAGAACTTGAGAATGCTTGCCCACAGAGCTTACACACGGCCCCACACAATTATTTACGCTTATATTTCAAACACAACAGAATATCAACTTGACAAGGCTTACCCAGACAGACAGACCTACACTACCTTATTAAGGAATTGAGACTGGCATCACAGCTCATAGACGCAACCACAATCTTTTCTTGTCACGCTTACAAGTCACCAAGCACGTGAGCTGTATCCTCGATCCTCATATTATACGTACATATGTATGTCTATTATGGTCTATCTGATTCTGAGTCAGAAAATAGAAGAAAAAACACAATTTTAATGGGTTTTTAAAGCATCAAATCCATGCACACTCAAATTGAAGGCCATCTATTTAAAGTAGGTGCCCTCTGATTCCTGATAGATGCGGTCTGAAAAGTAAAACATTTGAACGGATGAAGAAAAAAAAGGATTATTTGTGCATCTACTTGAAGGAGAAACAAAATCAAAGAAAGCAATTTCGGGTTTGGAGTCTAGAGTCTGAAGTCAGTGAAGTAGTCTGTATTGCACTGTGTAATCTTATTTTTTTCCAGCTTCAGTTGACATAGCCCATTCCTTGACTACTTTGCTTGTGAGATGAGCTCCTTTCCGTTCCGACCATTGATCAGACAGAAGCGAAGATGCGTAGGCATGTATCTATACTCACCTACTTAAATATCCAGCAAAATAAGAGATTGGCTTACCGCATGATCACAACTCTAAAGTCTCTCAGTCTCCATAGCATAGTTAGTCTATACTAACAGTCTGTCGTTATAAAATAGGTACATCTATACAAGTTTGCCAGATCATCCATAACGTGAATTTACGGTATGTGCCGTGCATTGGGTGGCTTAGTGGTGTGGTGCTGAAGGATAACCTAAGGAGCATTTGCTTGACCTCGATAGCTCCTCTCTCTCTCTCTAGGAAAACAAAGGGAAGGGAGGCATCTGACTTATTTTCAAAAAGAGCCAAGCAAAACTGAAACCGAAAATGAAACTGTGTCTGGAGTTGCGGATGGAGGAGAGAGTAGTGCGGGATGGAGTTAAGAAAGTAAACAGATGAAACACCAGCCACTACCACCACCACATCACCATCGTTCTCGATCAGGGAGGGAGCATATAAAGGGAAGATGTGGCTGTGGAGGGGGAGCGAGGGGGGGGGGGGTTCGGAGGGGCGGGGTAAATGGTGTCGACGAGAGCTTGAGAGAGAAGAAGATGCCGAGCTAATAACGACTCCATTCGTCAAGTATGGAAGTGTATGGATGGATACAAGGAAAGAGGAAACGATCGACGAAGACAGTCCCCACCCACCGTATGACTTTCGAGACTGTGGTAATATCAAATCGATGAGACCATGTAATAATAACACAAATTCTCCTTGAGGTCAATAATGGCTTCCCTATCTAGTCAACCATACGCAGCCCCTCCATACGTATACGTACATAAGTACTCCCGCATGCATGCATGGATGGGAGAGCGTCAATGAAATTTCCCTCTCAGTCTACTTTTGGACGTTATACTACATTTCCGAATGTAATTGCTGGCGAGCACAAATTCACACTCTCGCCTCCGCCGGCTTCAATGCTCTCAGAACAGAAGAAGGCGGAAAAGCCTTTACAGACAGTTAGGGGCCCGTCAACTGTGACGTCTTGGAAATCATTCATTTTTAAAATGTGCTAGTATCCGGTTTATTACCTTACTTGTCGAAGAGCTTGTATCTATTTCTGCATCTTTTTGAAACAGCTAATCGTGTTTAGCACTGCTTCAAAGAGCTGAAATCTTTTTCTGCATCTTTTTAAAAACGCTTAGATCGTGTTTAACACTGTTTGAAAAAGCTAAAATTTATTTTTACATCTTTTGAAATGGCTAATTACGAGTTTAGCACTGCTTTAAAGAGCTGTAATCTATATCTGCATCTTTCTGAAAAACGCTTAGATCGTGTCTAGCACTGTTTCAAAAAGCCTCTGTCTATTTTTGCATTTTCAAAACAGGCTAAAATCATTTTTTAGGTTAAAATCTACTTCGAAAAGTTTAAATTCATTTTGACATTTGTTTTCAAAA